>CAWUFW010017174.1:0-274749 GCA_963921515.1 Calotriton arnoldi | reverse complement strand
CAGTGGTGTCCTGGTGTTTGTTGGTGCCCAGTTCCCAGCAGGGCCTTTGTGCTCCCCACAACCAGAGCACCAGTGTCAGACATCTTTGAAGTGGCTTCTCATTCCCTTTGGAGGTGTGTGCATGCTTCAGTGTGAGCTTGCTGGGCCATGTGGGTGGGGGGATGTTGAGCTGTGACTACCACCCCCATCATGCTATTGCCTACACCCCCCTTCCCAGCATGCCCATACTTCCTTCCTTTTGAGTGGACTTCACTGTGTGTGAGTGTGACCGCAATGGCAAGATGGCTGACAGTGGTGTCCTGGTGTTGGTTGGTGCTGCCCATTTCCCAGCAGGGCCTTGTGCTCCCCACAGCAGAGCACCAGTGTCAGACATCTTTGAAGTGGCTTCTCACTCCCTGTGAGGTGTGCATGCTTCAGTGTGAGCTTGCTGGGCCGTATGGGTGGGATGTTGAGCTGTGACTACCACTCCCATCATGCTGCTGCCTACACCCCCCTTCCCAGCATGCCCATACTTCCTTCCTTTTGAGTGGACTTCACTGTGTGTGAGTGTGACAGCAATGGCAAGATGGCTGACAGTGGTGTCCTGGTGTTTGTTGGTGCCCAGTTCCCAGCAGGGCCTTGTGCTCCCCACAACAGAGCACCGGTGTCAGACATCTTTGAAGTGACTTCTCATTCCCTGTGAGGTGTGCATGCTTCAGTGTGAGCTTGCTGGGCCATGTGGGTGGGGGATGTTGAGCTGTGACTACCACTCCCATCATTCTATTGCCTACACCCCCCTTCCCAGCATGCCCATACTTCCTTTCTTTTGAGTGGACTTCACTGTGTGTGAGTGTGACAGCAATGGCAAGATGGCTGACAATGGTGTCCTGGTGTTGGTTGGTGCCCATTTCCCAGCAGGGCCTTGTGCTCCCCACAACAGAGCACCAGTGTCAGACATCTTTGAAGTGGCTTCTCACTCCCTGTGAGGTGTGCATGCTTCAGTGTGAGCTTGCTGGGCCACGTGGGTGGGGGATGTTGAGCTGTGACTACCACTCCCATCATGCTATTGCCTACACCCCCCTTCCCAGCATGCTCATACTTCCTTCCTTTTGACTCTGCTTCCCTGTGGGGTGGTGTGCCTGTGCTGACAGGATGGCTGCCAGTGTTGCCCTGGCGTTTGTTTGGCTACAAGTCCCAAGAGTGTCCCTGTGCTTCACACAGCATGACCCAGGGTGGTGGTTCTTTGTGGGATATTTAATTGGAGTGTGAGGCATTGCATTCTCCCAGGTGAGTTGTGTGGAGTTTGTGTTAAGGGTGTGTGTAAGGAAAGCTGCTTAGGACTATGGTCAGAGCTGTCAGTCCTCCTTCCCACCCAGCCAGATATCCCACCATGGAACGTGCTTCCATTGCAGGGAGTGCAAGTTGTCTTTCAGGATGTCAGTCAGTGGTGTCCTGCTGTTGGTTGGTGCACAGTTCCCAGCAGGGCCTTGTGCTCCCCACAGCAGTACCCAGTGTCAGCCATCTTGTCAGTTGTTTTCCACTCCCTGTGATGTGTGCATGGTTCAGAGTGGTGTTGATGGGCCAATTGTGAGGGTGAGCAATATCTGTGACTACAACTCCCATCATGCTATTGGCTACACTGACTTCACCAGCATACACATGATTCCTTCCTTTCAGTGAGCTTCCCTGTGAGGTGGTGTTCTAGTGGTGGCAAAATGTCTAACTGTGTTGGTTGGTTATATTTGTGCCACTGCCTTGCTGTATTTGTAGTTAGGTTTGTACATATCATGACACAGTTACATATCACTATGAGATGGCATGTATTGTGTTTATCTGACTGACAGACAAATCTTGGGGTGATTATCTTTTGGTTGCTGTGTATTTGCTAAGGGTGCATGGTTTGACTATCCCCTTGACAGTGATGTGTGTGTATTGTCACACAATATTGGGTATATTAGTTGTGTACTCACCAGGCTCGGGGATGTTTGATAGTCCATATACGCTCACTGGTGGTAGGATGGCCCGCACCTTTTCCTCCCAGGCCTGAGGTATAGAGGTTTGGCAGGAGGGCCACTGCCGGTGCGCTGACTCAAGATGTAATCCTTCTTTAGTAGGTCCCTGACCCTCCTGCGCACATCATACCACCTGTTCTGGGTGTCTTCCTTTGTGCGCAAACATGGTGATTGTGCGTTGACCCTGTCGACGATCCTCTCCCACATCTTGGTTTTCTGCGACATGGGGTCTGTTGGACCAATGTGCCGAACAACTGGGGCTCTACCCTGAGGATCTCATCTACCATGACTTCCAATTCACTGTCTAGGAACTTTGGATTCTTCTTTGGGGGCATGGTGATGGGTAGTGGTGGTGATTGATGTGTGTGTGGGTGTGCAAGTGAGGGTGTGTGGGTGTAGGTTTTGTTGGGTGTATGTGAGGGTGCTATTTGTTGAGGTGCTAATGGTGTGTGGCTTGTGTGATGGATGAGCTGTGAGTGTGTCTGTGGTTGCTGTCTGGTGGTGTTCTGTGCTGGCCGGTCAGTTGAATTTGCAAAGGATCACGGTAGGGATTTGTGGCCTTTATATGGGTGGAGTTGGGGGTGTGTCCTTGTTCCATGTTTTTTTTCCCTGTATTTATTGACTTTGTCATTGCTTGTTTGGCCCTTTTTTTTTGTATTTTTCCCTTTGTATTTTTTGTGCATGTAGGAGACGTTCTTCTGACCGAGTGGGACGCTGCAGTTGTCTCGTGCGAGCTTCTCTGAGTCGTTCACGCTGTGTTTCTGCTAAGTTTCATGTGCGGCGTACGCATCGTTCTCCGAGTGTTGGCTTTTGTATGCGTGTCGGTCGTACGGCTTGAGCTCCGTGCGACTCGGTCTGGTTTTCCACGCATTGCATCGTACTGCGCGGGTCAGAGTTCGCGGGTCCGTTTCGTTCGGGTTCATTCCTGGTGCGTGTCGGTCGGTTCGTTTCGCGTGGTTTTCCGGCCGGATGGCTTATTTCCGTCCAGTTCGGTCGTTCGGCTTGTGTTCCGTACGAGTCGGTCGTGATTCACATGCATTTCATCGTACTACCCAGGTCGGGCGACGCCGGTATGTGCCGGTCGGATTGAAGTCCCGTACCGAGTCGGTCGGTACGTTTTCCGGCCCGAATCGGAATCGGCCCCTTAGTCTATACGATAACCGTCCTGCACGATATTCCTCACCCATTTGTCAGAGATGGAACGTACTCAAGCTGGGAGGAACGCTGTCAACCGGCCACACACAGGAAACGTGTCCACAGGACACCCACCGTCAGGAGCGCTGACCAGAGGGTCCTGCCTTGGGGGTCAAATCCTGCTGCTTACCCCTCCAGGGCTGGAACCGTTTCGTATGGAAGGCATAAGAACGAGTATCCCTCTGAGGAAAATCACGGGAGTCTCGGGCAGCCAAGCGATTCCAAGGTTTAGAGGTTTTGCCGGAAGAAAACCTGTAGGACCATGGAAAGACTTCCGGATAAGTTGATCCAGACGGTCGCCTAACAGTTTTTCACCCTAAAATGGAAGTTTCAGAAATTCAGACTTCTCCGCCAGATCAGCCTTCCAGTCCCATAGCCACAGGTTCCAGTGAACCATGACAGCCTAGGTGGAAGCCACAGTAGCCGCCTTAATCACATCGGCCAAAACATCAGCCAGGAACTTGGTCTATTCCTTATAAACCAGACCCCTCTTGCATAGCCTCAGCCAGAGATTCAAAATCCTGCAACAGGGACTGAGCAGTCAAGGCACCATACGAGGCAGCCCTGAGAACCAGACTGGAAGCAGAAAACTATTTCTTTAGACCCCATTGCACCTTATGGTCCACAGTTTCAGAAGGCAAACAATCATCAGGATTCCGAGAGGATCTGAAAATCAGAGGGGCCAAAATGGAATCCACCTTAAAGGAAGAAGGCACCAGCGTATCTACCTCATCCAAAGCATATGCTTGCTAAAGGAAGCCTGGCAATGCTCAGGTTCCACCCAGGACCGAAAAATTGCCTCCTTGATCATCGGGTGAAATGGCAAAGCGAGTGTTGCAGGCTCAGTGGATTGTGGAATTAAGTCCACCGCAACCCCCTCTACTGAAGGAGGTCCCATATCCAGTTTGACACAGATATGAGACAGAATGTCTGCCAGTGCCTCCCTGGAAACAAACTTTCCACCAGGGACCACATCAGGTGAAGAATCCTAGGCCGAATAATCCTCCAACTGGACCACAGCACGCTTGACCTTATGCTTCACAGACAAGGTCTTAGCAACAGCAGCATCTATCATAGCCTGGACCTCCACAGCAGACAAGGAAACAGACACTTCAGCCGGAGCACCACCAGCTGCAGCCACCCCATCTTGCTGAATGTCACTGTCCTCCCTTGAATCAGGAGAGCTTTGCAGTACGTTTCTCCATAGTAAAGACACAGACACCAAAAAGAAACACTACACTTAAATAATCCCCAAACTCATCCCATTGGGGAAGAACGCCCTCCTGAAAAATCTAAACCTGTAACAAACAGCCAAGAAATGACTGGCCAATCACCAACAATACGTACACAGTCACCAATCACACAACAGGACAGGGATGTATAAAAAATGCCCCAAGGAAACTGTGCCATAAGGCCATTGAGACAGCGAGAGGTCAGAAACCACGAGTAATGACCACCTGAACACAACCACCTTCACTGCAGACCAACAAAGGCAGAGCAATAAGCCCCACACAGGGAAAAAAGTGGCCATAATAGCGGGAGCGCACAGCCCCATCAGGGAGCCGCAACCTATCATAGACCCGCCAGGAGATATGCACTGCAGATCCCTGGCTGGGAAGCCTAGGTAGAGAATCACGCCTACCGATGCCGGAGGCAAGCACTGCAGACCTCTGGCCGGGCCGCCCAGCAGCAAGCATCTGTTGGCACGGCCGCCGCACCGTGTGCAGGTGCCAACACCACGCAGGCCCCGGGAAAAGATAAAACACTCACCGTAGCAGTAGAATACCTGAGAGCAAAGTTCCCCAGAACTGCACATGAATCGCCGGCACCGCACTGCAACACGGGTCAGCCCAAGCACTGGAGCACGCGCACTGCACCAGCCTGGAAGGACAAGTGAAGATTTGCACAAAAAAGAAACAGGAAGTGAGGAGGGGGAGGGTCTTTTATTCATTGGGAAGAGATTGTGAATGGAGGCACAGGGCTCTCACTTTGTGATTCATCACAGCGAGAGGGACGAGGAGGTAATTAGTTTGTATAGGAATGTGACCTCTCATGAATCTTTAATTATGATGAATGTGAATATATTGCTGGGGGAAATTAATATAGTATTAATAAATTACATTTATTGGATGTTAATTTAAGTACTACCTGTGCAAAGTTTAAAAATACTACCATAATTTTAATGGGGGAATTTTAACCTAAGGTTGAACCCATTTAAGAAATCGTGCAGGCTGAAATGTTGGCAAAATGTAAGATACCACCACAGACAGTTTTCCCAAAATGTGTAGCATCAAGATTGACTTGACAAATACAAAAGTGTTTGACTGATTGATATTTAGGGGCTGATTCCGATTCAGGCCGGAAATCCCTCCGACCGAGTCGGATTCGGAGAGATATCCGACCGAACCGGACTCTAGCAGTCCGACCGAACGAGTACGATGCGGACGCATGCTATCGGACTCGATTCGGTCGGACTCCCATTGAAGTCAATGGGAGCCGGTCGTACGACGCGTACAGGGCTCCCATTGACTCAATGGGTGCGTCGCGAACAAGGGCGCCCCCTACAGCGGCTACGCGTCGGTGCGACTCGCGCCGTACAGGCATGTGTAGGGGGGACCCATGGGTCCCCCCTGTGTGCGACTCGTGCGGCTACGTGTACAGGGGGGTCCGACACGGACCCCCGAAGTCCGGCTCCGACTGCTCTTTCGAGCCGGACGGCACGAGTCGGTCGGACTGTTCGAGGCGCGCATCGTACTTGCCCGGTCGGGGAACGTCTCCATTGCGTGGTGCGAGTCGAGTCCGTACGAGTCGGTCAGAGCAATTCGGAGCCGGGAACGAGTCGGTCGGGGATTTCGCGTACGCTCGCATCGTACTTGCTCGCGCGGACGGGTGTTAGAATCGGTCGGAAACAGGGCGTCCGAATCGGATCCGGTAAAGCCGATTCCGATTCGGTGCCCTGCGCGCCGAGATCGGAATCGGCCCCTAAGTCTTCCTAAAGGGATGCCTCCGAACTGACACCCCAGCACCTCAAACATTTACCTCTGGTAAACAGAAATGTTGCAAACGCTATATGTTTGTACTATCATGGAATTTGGCCCTTGTTAAAATTTCAGGTAGTAAAGAATTCTGCCAGTAACCACTAGCCCTTAAGAGCAAGGTTAAAGATTCAATTCAGTAAGCGAAGGCAGGGGTTAACACTGCAAGTCTGTTACCCAAAGAAACGGGCAACCAGAATTGAAGACCAACGACTCGCATTACTAACTCAGATGCAGAGTAAAATGGAAGCAATAGCAATTAAGTACACAGATGTAATAATGAAAGTACTAAACTGTTTCCAAATCAAGTTAAAAAAGAGTTCAAATATTGTGAGGCATGCCCAACAGAGAGATACTCAGAAACGTTATGGTTTGATGATCACTGCAGTACCCTAAAAGAAAAGCTGAGAACATTGAGACAAAGTAAAGGAATACATGGTAGTGAAAGGATACATACAATTTATCAACAGCTAAAGGCTGAGTACACTGGCCCAATTAAAAGAAATGACAACATTTTATAAGTCAAACTGTAAAGAAACGTTAAGAGTGTTAGCCTTAAAGGATATGTGGAGTTTTTGGAGGCTTGTCCACCAAGAGAAATCAGCAGAAGTGAGTACTCCCACATGGAATTAGATAGAGCTAAAAGCCTGTCTTGTAAAATTCCAATAGAAAACGGGCTACGCCAAGGGTGTGTATTGGTTTCCATGTTTTTTGCTCTCTCCTTTGTGGATCTTCCAATATTCCTTCAGAAGGTCCTGCCTTTTTCACTGACAATGCAGGTCATTACATTCCATGCTTACAGTATGCGGATGTCCTTGTGTTACTGAATTTAACACAAATAGGGCTTCAGAGGAAATTGACAGCTTTCAGTCATTGTAGTAAGCTAAATAAACTGGTAATAAAATGGAAAAAACAAAAATACTGGTTCTTGATAAAAGAGTGAAACCTTTTATGTGGTCAATTGGTATGCAACGTATAAATGAAGTTTGATCTTATAAATACCTTGGTATGATATTTAATAACAAATTACCCTGGTAATTGCACATAGACACTTTAAAAATATGTGCCTGAACTACACTAGGAGGGTCAAAGGAATGTAAAAGTGACTTTGGGGGCCCATCTTTAAAACCTTGTATACATAGCATACAATGCAATGGCTGCCCCTCAAATTTTATATGAGAGCCAAGTATTGTGTCTTGGGACAAAGGTTGATTGGGACAAGACTGAAGGTTGTTGCCTCAGAAGATTATTAGGGCACCTGTAGTGTGTAATGGTTCAAGCTATTAGGATGGAAGGCCACCAGAAATGGGGGAAAGTCACAGCAAAAACCATGAGTATTAGCATTTGACACAGGCAGTTAAATGCTCCAATATTAAAAATCGGAAGCTACTGTGCAAAGGAAAACATGATCACTGAATTGAGGTGGGTGAGGTCTCTAAGAGAACATCTAAGGCAGATTGCTGGTTATTTTAAATTTGAGAATTTTAATATTGAGAATGCACCTCTACTGTCTAGAAAATAATTGAATGCCAGAGGGTTGGCAGAGTCAAAGGACAAGGACTTTTGTTACCTGTCCTCAAAAATATCCACACTTCATCTGAGAGCCTTTTGGGAGAATATAATATGTTTCCATTCTTATTAGTTACCTAGCCCTACAATGCGTAGTGCCCTACTAAAATTCATAATAGGACTAAACTCACTGTCCTCAAGCGGGCTAGGAGTGAATCAACATTTGGATAAAGACAGAAATTCTAGCTGCGACCTTAGTGTGCATTACTCAGCTATGCACATTTTGTGTGACTACCTACATTTTTAAACACTAAGGGGCCGATTCCGATCTTGGCCGGTAGGGCACCTAACAGTATTCATCCGGAAAAAAACCCAGCCGAATGCGTGTTTCCCGACCGATTCGTACACCCGTCCGGACGAACAAGTACGATGCGTATAACAACCCATTTCCCGAGCGAGCCGTACTCACCCAATCCAGCTCCTGTTCCCCGCCCGAGCCGGATCCGTAAACACCGAATTGAGTCGCACGGAAGCAAATACACAGCACCTTCCGGCCGGACTAGTACGATGCGCGATCCGTACGCGCCGAACCAGTCGCTACGTCCGGCACATTTCAGCATCCGGGAGAGCCGCACATAAGCTCCGTTTCGCGCCACAAGACGATCCACGGCTACGAGACGAACAAGCCAACGACGAGTACGAGTCGAAGACACGAGAAACCCGAACGAGACGACCCAACCATGAATCCCATCGCGCAGGTCCTACCTATACTCTACATCTATTACCGGGACCGGTACGGACGCGTACGGCGCAGACGGTAAGTCAAACACCAACAATACAAACTACACGTACCCAAAATAAGTCACACACACATAGGGATGCACAAATGACGTACACTAGCAACAGCACAACCATAGGGGTGGGATGGGTATCACCAATGCCATACACACCCATAGGGGGATGGATGCCTACCACTACTACCACCCCTACTCAGGGGGGGCTGGATGCCTGCCACTACCACCACCCCTACTCAGGGGGGGATGGATGCCTACCACTACCACCACCCCTACCCAGGGGGGGCTGGATGCCTACCACTACCACCACCCCTACTCATGGGGGGCTGGATGCCTGTCACTACTACCATCCCCACCCATAGGGGGATGGATGCCTACCACCACCCCTACTCAGGGGGGGCTGGATGCCTACCACTACCACCACCCCTACTCTGGGGGGGCTGGATGCCTACCACTACCACCACCCCTACTCATGGGGGCCTTATTGCCTGTCACTACTACCATCCCCACCCATAGGGGGATGGATGCCTACCACTACCACCACCCCAACTCAGGGGGGGCTGGATGCCTGCCACTACCACCACCCCTACTCATGGGGGCCTGGATGCCTGCCACTACCACCACCCCTACTCAGGGGGGCTGGATGCCTGCCACTACCACCACCCCTACTCAGGGGGCTGGATGCCTACCACTACCACCACCCCTACTCAGGGGGGCTGGATGCCTCTCACTACCACCACCCCTACTCATGGGGGCCTGGATGCCTGTCACTACTACCATCCCCACCCATAGGGGGCTGGATGCCTACCACTACCACCACCCCTACTCATGGGGGCCTGGATGCCTATCACTACTACCATCCCCACCCATAGGGGGATGGATGCCTACCACTACCACCACCCCTACTCAGGGGGGCTGGATGCCTGCCACTACCACCACCCCTACTGAGGGGGATGGATGCCTACCACTACCACCACCCCTACTCAGGGGGGCTGGATGCCTTCCACTACCACCACCCCTACTCAGGGGGGGCTGAATGCCTACCACTACCACCACCCCTACTCATGGGGGCCTGGATGCCTGTCACTACTACCATCCCCACCCATAGGGGGATGGATGTCTACCACTACCACCACCCCTACTCAGGGGGGGCTGGATGCCTGCCACTACCACCACCCCTACTCAGGGGGGCCTGGATGCCTGCCACTACCACCACCCCTACTCAGGGGGGGCTGGATGCCTGCCACTACCACCACCCCTACTCAGGGGGGGCTGGATGCCTGCCACTACCTACACCCCTACTCAGGGGAGGCTGGATGCCTACCACTACCACCACCCCTACTCATGGGGGCCTGGATGCCTGTCACTACTACCATCCCCACCCATAGGGGGATGGATGCCTACCACTACCACCACCCCTACTCAGGGGGGGCTGGATGCCTACCACTACCACCACCCCTACTCAGGGGGGGCTGGATGCCTGCCACTACCACCACCCCTACTCATGGGGGCCTGGATGCCTGCCACTACCACCACCCCAACTCAGGGGGGGCTGGATGCCTGCCACTACCACCACCCCTACTCATAGGACGGGTAATGCATGACACAACCAGCTCCCACATAAGGAATGACAGAAAATTACATCCCCCCCAACACCATGACAAGCGTGTGTAGTCTGTGTCAAATGCCTACAACACTGAACATGACATTGACCATACAATGTGACCCACTATCACATGTGTCACACATAAATGTGTGTGGCCTCCATAATGCAAGCAGACCATGACCACTGTGGCCATGGGGTCGAACACCCCATCATCACAGTGACCAAAAGGTAAGTGTGGGGTCCATAGCTGATGCACCTCTTGAACAGTGTGGCCATGGGGCCTAAAGCCCCATCACCACAGTGACCAAAAGGTAAGTGTGGGGTCCATAGCTGATGTACCTCTTGAACAGTGTGGCCAGGGTGCCTAAAGCCCCATCACCACAGTGACCAAAAGGTAAGTGTGGGGTCCATAGCTGATGTACCTCTTGAGCAGTGTGGCCATGGGGCCTAAAGCCCCATCACCACAGTGACCAAAAGGTAAGTGTGGGGTCCATAGCTGATGTACCTCTTGAACAGTGTGGCCATGGGGCCTAAAGCCCCATCACCACAGTGACCAAAAGGTAAGTGTGGGGTCCATAGCTGATGCACCTCTTGAACAGTGTGGCCATGGGGCCTAAAGCCCCATCACCACAGTGACCAAAAGGTAAGTGTGGGGTCCATAGCTGATGCACCTCTTGAACAGTGTGGCCATGGGGCCTAAAGCCCCATCACCACAGTGAGCAAAAGGTAAGTGTGGGGTCCATAGCTGATGCACCTCTTGAACAGTGTGGGCATGGGGCCTAAAGCCCCATCAACACAGTGACCAAAAGGTAAGTGTGGGGTCCATAGCTGATGTACCTCTTGAACAGTGTGGCCATGGAGCCTAAAGCCCCATCACCACAGTGACCAAAAGGTAAGTGTGGGGTCCATAGCTGATGCACCTCTTGAACTGTGTGGCAATGGGGCCAAAAGCACCATCACCACGGTGATCATAAGGTAAGTGTAGTCATGGTAAAAGCTGCGAAAGCCAAACTGTATGGATGAATCCTGGTCACACAACAACAAACACATCAGTGGCATAGTAGTGCTTGTGTCCCATAGCAACATAGATTGGGCGGGGCAAACAGTGCAGTGTCACAGAAACATCGTTTTGGCCATGTGCATACAAACATCACCCATGGGGGACCACATTGTCAATATTCACAAATAACACAATGACAGAAGTGACCATCATAATGCTGAGCCACATATCTGCACCAATGGACACACAAATGTAGATATCCTGTGGAGACTGTCGATGTCAGGTGAACAAATACCATACCATGGCATCAATGGGACATACAAACCATGATCATTGTGCTGACTGATGACCTAGGAGTCCCAGGGACAGCTGGGGAAAGCCACCAAACAACATACAGACAATGGCACACTACAGAAATGCAAATGCAGTGGTGCAAATGCACAAACACAAACAGGCAGACTCACACTGCATTTCAACACAACAGGTGATGGGGGTGTGTGCCAGTGTCCCCAGGCAACCACACAACACATGAGGAGGCCTGAACTCCAATCACACAGATGTGTATACAGTGCCATACAAAAGTTACTCATGGATCGGATACCCCTATGTGGGCAATCAGGCATCGTCAGCTGAGAGGGAGGCCAAATTACACATGTCACACAAGCTTGTAGGAACAGCAACTAACACAGCAAGAGACAGACCCACCACAGCACTACCCCCAGGGACACCACATTGTGGTGACACCGGCCTACATGATAATCCCACTGTGATGACAAAGCTAGATGTCGTTCACAGTGTGATCCACCGTCATGTGTCCTGAGCAACAAACTACCATCACACCTACACAAGCACAAATCAACCAGCACGGCCTTTCAGCCAAGGCCAATATGGAGGTAGGGGTCTAGCCGTGCAACAACTCTCATTTGCACACACTCAACACCACACACCTTGATCTCCACCAATGTGCAGCAGTGAAGCTCACATGGACTGGTGACAGTGCACATGCACCCATGACAATCCCAGGGGTGGTGGGGGGAACTAAGGTGCAGATACCCATCACACATGGCCAGTCAATAAGACTCGTCAATGTCTGACACACAGCACAGTACGCCGTACATGGGCATGATGTGAAATCCACCACAATCAATGGGATCCTGGCCATAGTCACACACCTACGAAGAAGCCAAGGTGACACACAAAGAACACACGTACACAACTTCCAACATTGCAGCTCTGACCCTGAGGAGTGGCAGCAGTCACACACACACCGTGTCACAATCACTGAAAGCTACCACAAACTGAAATTCACATGACTTGTGTAAACAACAAGTGCCAAGGGAATCCTGAATGTGTCCCATCACCGTTTGCCCACATCCCCAGCCCTGACAACAAAGACAACCTGGGATGACAACCTCATGAACATTAGTTTGCCATGCAACCACATCACAGAGAAACCAGGTCCAAGATGCTGGATGAACACAGACCAACTCTGCAAGCAACACAAACAGGAACATCCCTAGGGACACAGCCTGTGTAGGAAAAGGGAAGGGAACACGCACAGACATGCTTACACAACACACAACACGGGCACACGCAATGTCACGGGATTACACACTGCCATGAGGGCACTCCACTCCTGTGGAAGGTCCGCTGTGCCAAACCTTGTCTGTGCACGACTCAAACATGTCAGCAGGACACTCCGTCAGTGAGTCAACAACTACAACACACAGAAGGCTCTGCTCACATCAGCCTGGGTACGGGAGTGTCACGTCAGTCATCTGCATACACCCAAAACACGTGTCAAGCCAGTTGCACTGTATACACAGATGAGTCCTTCAACATTGATGTGCAAAACTGCATGTCCAGTGGAGATGGGCACACAGTCAGGGAAATCGGAACATTGAACAGTGGTAAGCCCACCAGATGTGCATCAGTGTAAGACAAAGATGTTCCTTTACAAATGCAAAACGTACATCCCTGTGTCAAATGCTGAACATTACACCCTCAGACTGCAGCAAAGGATGCCATAGATCCAGAGTAGAACAGGACACATATCCCATGGACCACATGGAGTCCATCACAGCAACACTTCATTTTCCTGATCTGAACACTATAACAACTGCAAATGCAGGATGCTACTCATCTACATCATGTACATCAAAAGAAACACCTCAATTAAACAAAAAGAGGCTTTATTCAGCTAATGTAAAATTAAAAGTTGACGTCCAAAAGAAACTAAGGCCAATGGCCAGTCCAAAATCCATGTCCCAACAGGGTGACAAGTGACAACTGGTCACCCATTGCTTGCCTGCACTGGTACGGACAGGGGACATCCCCCTTGGAGGGGCATACAAGGGGCAGGCCAGGCACCGCAGGGACAGGATCAGGGGATGGCAGAGTGAGGCAGTGAAGGGGTGGTGGGTGCAGGAGTGTCACCGGCAACTGCAGTGGAGGTGTCTGACTCAGGGGGGCCAGCACCACCGTGCTACACAAGTCAGTTGGTGTGGGTGCTGCAACCACTGCAGTGGGCTGGTCTGATGTAGTGGACTGGGTCCCCACTGCAGTGCCCAAGTCAGACAGGGTGGTTGTGGACTCCACTGCAGTGCATAACTCCAAGGGAGTGGAAGGGTGGGCAGATGAGGTGGGCAGGACAGAGGGGGGGACCCAGTCCCCACACCAGTGGCACTAACAGGCAGAGCGTCTGGGTTGGGTGTGGAAGAGCAAGTGGCAGGGGGGAGGGCCTAAGCAGTCTGGGGATGTGGTATCGGTGTGTGGGGGAACCTGGGGCAGGGTGTGGTGGGGGAACCTGTGGAGTGGTGGCCTGGGGGATGGAGGAGAGAGACTGGGTGGTGGAGCTGCGTGGTGGTGGGGTCTTGCTCTTCCTGGTCCGAGGGGACTTCCTAATGGGGTCATGTGTCTGCCTGCACCTGGGGGAGGGTGTCCGGGGGTGAGGGGCACTCCCATCTGTGTGGGTGGACTTCCTCTTCCCCCGGTATGCTGGATCAGCAGGATTGGAGGGGAAGAGGCCGAGGTCACACAGGAAGAGCTGCTATGTATGTGGGGTAGCAGGTGAGGCAAGGGAAGGGGTCTTGGAGGGAGAGGATTTGGAGGACTGCGGAGTGACTGTGGATGCCTGTGTGTGTGTGTGTTCCCCATCCCCTGTGTCTGTGGTATCAGTCCCCTGAGGATGCTTGTGTGCACGTCTTGCCTTTCTCTTGGGTGTGTCTGTGCTGCTCGTGTCTGTGTGTTTGGGTGATTGTGCAGGTGTGCATGTGCTTTGGACAGGTAGGGTGGCAGGAAGTGTGGATGGGGCAGAGGTGGGAGGGGTGAGGGACTGTTGGAGGAGGGACACTGCTGCTGTCAGGGAGGAGTCCATGGACCTATTGCTCCTCTGTAGGGCAGACATACCCGTCGAGATGCCCTCCATGAACGACACCAGCTGTGTCAACAGAGTGGTGTGTGCATGGAGGACAGTCAGCATTGCTGTCTGCCCTACATGGAGCTGCCGAAGGAGGTACACAGACTCCTCACTCAGGGCAGCAGGGGACACAGGGGCAGGGGTGCGGTGCCTGGCATGAAGGAGACACGCTCCCGAGCACGGGAGCCTCCACGGACCTCAGGAATGGGAGCCAATGGGAGGGCGGTGGTGGTGGTGGTGGTGGCGGGGCCAGACAGACTAGCTTGACTTTGGTGGCTGCTGACACCCGCCTCCACAAGGGAGTCATCCTCCGAGCTGCTGTGGTCCTCAGCTGAGGTGGATGGTGCTGAGGACTCCTCAGTGTGGCTCCCCTTGCCCTCCGTGCCACTGGGTCCCTCTGACAACTCGTCGGACGCTGACCCAGTCTGGCTCCGCTGCTCCTCCTGGTCCATGGAGCTGTCTCCTCCTGTGGCCGTGGATGTATCTGCAAACAATTAGGGAAACAGACAAACCTCAGTCACCTGCACTGAACGCACACACCACAGTAAGTACAGCACATCACAGAGCCAGCCCAGGCATCCTTAGTTGAACATTGCCTAAAGTCCTCACACAGATTTGTGGAAGCCAATTGTCAGTCTGATGGTCAACCATGGGACTCACACCCCTCCTGCCCTTGCACCCATCTGTCTGGTGCCTGTCTGATGGTAAGACCCCAGTGTGGACACATGCACCACCTACACAGTTGTTGGACATTGCAGGGAACACGGTGAAGTATGTGAACATGCACGCAACACATCTCTTGCCACTAAGTCAGTGCAGGTGTCCGGATGAAGGGATGGCCAGAGTCTAAATAGAAATGCATGTGATGCATACCAGCACTACACACCATGATGCACCCATGTCCGGATAGTCAATGCCACAATGGGGTGCATGTTGCACATGTCACTCCCCTGCAGGATCACTCTTAGGAAGTTTAATGCCATGACACAGGCATGCGTGCAAAGTCATACATCACTGTCTCCAGTCACATGGGCATGGCAGCCAGCCAACAACAATCTGCACTGTGTCAAAATCCTAGGACATGGGGAATGCAAGTGATGTAACTGACAAGTGCACATGTCCATCCCCCAAAAACCACATCATCAGTACTACTACTTGTCCACGTCATACCAATTGGACATATGGGGGACATGAAACACAACTCTCTGAACATGAGCACCTCACAGTGTGCTGTGAATGAGAAACAGCTGCCTGAAAGTCACAGTCGCATACACCTGTGTGCACAGTCAAGTGATCAGACACCTAAAAATCACAGAAGTTTCGTCTATCATGGTCACATCTCCGCTGGCATGCTGAGCCCTAACCGATAAACATACCAGTAGTCCTGACAACGAGGACACAGCACAATGACACAGAGGCAGACACCTGAGGGAACATTTCACTGATCACAACATGCCAGATGGTACACGGGAGTGGAAGTACAGAGTGTATTGTATGCCCTGGAGTAGGCATGACTGTCCAGCTCCACCTGTAAGAGGAATGAGTCCTGGACAGTAGGCATGTGGCTAAGCACGTGTGACACACTTGATACACATACTCCTGAGGCCCAAACATTGTTCCCACCGGCAGCATGGGTGTGTGCCAAATTCCCCAGGGACATGTGGTGATTCAGATCAGCAAGTGGACCACATATCAAAGTTACACCCAGATTACATGTCAGAACTTAGGCATTGTGTAAGCAATTGACCCACACATGAATCCCACAACATAGTCACGGGAACAAATGCTGTCCCCCACCTTGAGCGAAGCTAAATGCAATGACACAGTCCCCAAGTGACACAATTTCCTGACTGTAAGGGCCACACATATGCGTATCAGAGGAGAAGTGGGCATGTCACAAATGAGGGACATGGGTCCTGGACCACATGACTGATGTACTGTGGAAGTTTAACCAGGCCAGAGGAGGGCACATAGCATGTCAGACAAAGTGCACAGTGCAGTCATGGACTCACCCCCTCCTTGCTGCTGTCTGGCCTTCAGCTGCCCATCCAGGTCAGGGAAGACCACCGCCAGGATCCGGAGCATGTGGGGGGTCAGGGTCCGGTGTCCGCCCCTCCTGCGAGGAGGCGACAGCTTCAGCTGGACCCTTGCGATCCTCCGGGTCCAGCCACAAGGTCCTGCCACCTCTTCTGGCAGTTGCGGATCCTGCGCCTGTAGACCCCCACGGATCTTACTTCCCGGGCGATGGTCAGCCAGATTTCCTGCTTCTGGTGGGCATCGACCTGTGAGGATGACAAAGTGAAAAAGGCCATTACTACACATGCAACATATCCGTGCATCACACAGTTGGATATACATGTCTCAATCACAGGGGCATATGATGTACATAGGCAGTACAACAATGGCTATGAACAGTTTGCCAGCAGTCACTACATGGTGTCATTGCATGGGGAGTAAACCTTTTTGGAATGCACTGTTACTGCACTGTACCTGTTCAGTGCATGTAACTACACACTTTGGGGTGTGACAACTACTCAGTGAGCATGCTAGCCAGTGCTGTGCACATTGTAAGTCCTGCTAGTCAGACAACATGCACAATTGGTAAGGCAGTGGACAGCACACTCACCTGCTCCCCTGGTTTCCCATACAGCTTGCTGTACTGTGGAAGGAGGCTGTCCAGCAGGGCCTGGTTCTCCTCAAGGCTGAAGGCTGGGGCTCTATCCACAGTACGTGCCATTGCAGTAGCCAGAGGATGCAGAGACAGCAGCAGTGTTGTTGGCAGATGTCGTCCTGGAGCATGTAGTGCAGGCAAGTGAGCTCTCAGGGGAACAGCCAGCATTATATGTGTTCTGCAGAGGCAGATACTGTCCCATGTGTCCAAAGTGATTGGTCCAAGTCGTTTGCATCTTCTGAATCTGACCAATCCATGGAATAGCAGCAGTAATACACGCCCACAGCATCCTTCAAATCTTCAAATTCATGACATCCATGATTTTGCAACATTGTTGTGGCTGGCCAACTGAATTCACTGCATCAGACTCGTTGGAGCCACGAACATGCGTCCGTTGCCATGCCAGGCCCCAGTCAATGCGTGCGCACCGATCGGTCCATTGCTGTACAACGCGTATTTCGGGGTACAACGCGTACCCGCACACATCACATGCAATGGGCCGGCCGGGCACACCGATCGGTCCATTGCTGTACAACGCGTACCCGCACACAACACATGCAATGGGCCGGCCAGGCACACCGATCGGTCCATTGCTGTACAACGCGTATTTCGGGGTACAACTCGTACCCGCACACATCACATGCATTGGGCCGGCCGGGCACACCGATCGGTCCATTGCTGTACAACGCGTACCCGCACACATCACATGCATTGGGCCGGCCGGGCACACCGATCGGTCCATTTCTGTACAACGCGTACCCAACACATGCAATGGGCCGGCCGGGCACACCGATCGGTCCATTGCTGTACAACGCGTACCCGCACACAACACATGCAATGGGCTGGCCGGGCACACCGATCGGTCCATTGCTGTACAACGCGTATTTCGGGGTACAACGCGTACCCGCACACTTCACATGCAATGGGCCGGCCGGGCACACCGATCGGTCCATTGCTGTACAACGCGTACCTGTACAGGTCAGTCGCATATGTCACCATGCTTGTCACTGGTGAACATATGCCAGCCACATATACCTGCCAGAGACACAGAGACACAGGGGCACACCTACAACACCACACCCACTCCACACTGTTTCCTAAGGCATGTAAGGCTGCATTACCTTTTCTGTGTATGGGGGTTGACATGTGGTTTCTGTGGTGGCACTGGTGGGCATCCACACCCAGGCTGTGCATGTGTTCATGGGGACAGGGTCCTTTGTGTGTTGTGCACATGACCACTGTGATGTGCAACAGTTCATTTCAGAGCATGTGGCATGGTCACATTTCCAGGTTGTGTATGTGTGTGACATGTCACATACCCCCAGGGTCCCATGGGGGAAGGCATGTACGTAACAGGATGACCCATTGCCACAATAGTGATGTCCCTCCACAGTCTGTGTGCATGTTGTGCTTCCGATGTCTCAGATTCCATGTGCACGATGGGAGACAGTCTCCACAGCAACGTTGTTTGTGCATGGACTTTGATGTTGTGCGTGTGTGTGTCACTGACGTCCATGTCTGTCCTGCGGAGGCAACAGGGGCCACTACCTGTGAGAGTCATGTTTGTTTTTCTGACGTGTACATGATACGCCATGTCATGCCAGTGTCCATGTGGCAAGACAGGGTCCCTGGGAATCTACCTGTCAATGTGCTGTGATGCCTGTGGCGCATCTGTCCAGACATGTCACTGTGGTGTGTGTGTGGAACGTGACAGCAGTAAATGGGTACTGTGATACAGCCTAATGGTTTCCCATAGCACAACCTGGTACCTGTTGTGCACACATGTTGTACTGAGAACTTAGATGATGGCCATGTAGGTGCGAGTTATGTCCGAACAGAACGGCACACACATCAAGTACTTGTGTCTCGTAATGATGTATCATGTGAAATTGAGTATGGTGAAAGGCACATCTGTGGGGTGACTGACAATCTTTCTTTCTTCATCCTATGCACTGCAGGACTCCAGCTGTCCATAGACCATTCCCTGACCTGGCAACGATGGTGGAACATGACAGCATCCGACGGTACCGCTTCACCAGGCTGCTGATTGAGGATTTGGCAGTGCGCTTGGCACCACATCTGCAACCGGGCCGGCCGTACCCTACGGCGCTGACACCCAAGGTGAAGGTAATGGCAGCCCTACACTTCTTTGCCACCGGTACCTTCCAACACACTGTGGCGACTGATGGTGGGATGTCACAGACTATGTTCAACCGTGTGCTACGCGATGTTTTGGTGGCTATGTTGAGGAACCTGAACCAGTTCATCTATTTCCCCAAACGTCGACAACTCACTGACGTTAAGAGTGACTTTTATGCCCTGGCTCCATTGATGGGACACATGTGGCTTTAGTACCACCACAGGCACATGAACAGGCCTACCGTAACCGCAAACACTACCATTCGATCAATGCGCTGGTGGTATGTCTTGCAGATATGACCATCACACATGTGTGTGCCCGTTTCCCTGGTTCTGCTCACGATGCCTACGTGATGAGGAGTAGTCGCATCCTGAGGATGATGTCACAGATGCCGAACCAGCGTGCCTGGCTTGTCGGTGTGTACTGACTTTGTAACATTGTGTGTGTTCTGCTATGTTGTATTCCGCCCACTTTTTGAACTCAGCTAATGTGCAATTGTCTGTCTGTAGGTGACTCCGGATACCCCAACATGCTGTGGTTGCTGACACCCCTCAGGAACCCTGTGACACCAGCCCAGATGTGCTACAATGAGGCACATGGTCGGACCAGGAGAGTGATCGAGCGGACCTTTGGTCTCCTGAAGAGCCGCTTCCGCTGCCTGGACAAGACAGGAGGGGCCCTCCCATATGCCCCAGCAAAGGTGTGCAAGATTGTCATCGTTTGCTGCATGCTCCACAACCTGGCAGTGCGGAAGGAGTTGCCTCTCATCCTGGATGACGATGACCAACGTCCGCCACCTGTGGAGGATCCTGGCCTGGACCACGATGCCAGTGATGATGATGATGATGGTGGTGATGTCCGTACACAGCTCATCACCAACTTCTTCAGCTGAATGTGAGTATCCAGGGAGATGCAATGTGAATGATGTGAGTTTGCATGATATGTGTGGGTGGTGCCCTGGTGCTGTTTTAGTGTGGCCATGTGCCACTTGACTGGATGCATGCAGCGATGTATCCTTACAGGTAGTCTGTACTCCCCAACAGTGTTGACATGCAAACGTGCTTTTGTGTAGGTATCTTGTGACATGTTTAGGGCATGAGTATTGCAGTTCTGTCCGGTTCTTCAGTGGTTTTGACTGTGTGTCATGTCTGTCCTTCACAGGGTGCTTACAGAGTTTTTGGTCAACTTGGATCCCCCAACACCATGATTCAGCTTTCAGGGTGGCAGCAGTCGTTTCCCTTCAGGTGATGTGCCACACACCCCTGGACTTCATATCTTCTGCACTTGTTGACTGTGTGGCCACTGCCACGTGGGATTAACTTGCATTTGTAGTGGTAACAACATGTTACAAATGTGTAATAAACCAGTGCTTCACTTTGGGATGTGCGTTGTCTGTGGTCACACATCTGACTGACATTTGCTTACTGCACCTGTGGGCTAGTTGACACAGACTCTGAATAGGTGTGGTGTCTGTGCATTCCACTGTATTTCCTGCCAACATCACTGTGGGCGATGAGTCCGATGGCCCTGGTGTCTGTGTTGTGTAGCCCTAGTGGTGTGTCTCCCTCATATGTGTCACGTCACCATGACTCACACGACGGTGTTGTACTTGCTGTAGCAGTTAGCATACACAGTGTAATTTAGCAGAACATCATCACCATAACAGTATCCACATTTGAATAACAACAGTGGCAAGTATGGTGTACTAGTGATTTTATTTACAGAAATGTGTGTGTGTGTATAGTGCACAGGATGGTGGGTGCTGTACATTGTGATTGTGATCCAAAGTTCCCAGATGAGTTGGAAGTCTTGGTAGCAGAAATGTCCTGAGTGAAGTCCACAGTCATATGATACATTAGTCCAACTTGAACTCCCCATGTCATGTGGGAAAGTAGTGTTGCATTCGACAGGGTGAAACGTTTGCACACAAAGGATAATTTCCGGAACAGGTGTTGGCTTCCTGGGGGATGTACGTGGCCATCAACCTCTCAGTTTTCCTTCCTCGGACGACCCCTCTTCTTTGGGGGGGACCCTCACGTGCAGGCTGCTGCGGTGCAGGGGACTCTCCGCCAGAGTCCTCCTCCCTCCCTGTGGCGGTGTCAGTTGTTGCAGCACCAGATGTTGTGGGCACACAGGGAGGTGTGGCCATGTTGGTGCTAACCTGGCGGAGGCATGTCAATATGTCCCTATGCACCGCTGTGAGTTCTTGTAATGTATCCCACTTGGACTCCATGCCCGACATGTGTGTCTCCACACGGGCCATGTGTGTCTCCACACGGGCCATGTGGGAATCCAAGCGGGCATGATGGGCAGCCTGCTGCGGTTGTATGTCCTTGAGGATCCCCACTACCTGTCTGACCTCTCCGGTGCTATCCTGGTACGCATCAGCGATGCGTGCCAGTTGTGGGTCATCATGCAGTCCAGACCCCTCTGCAAGCAGCGACCTATGTCTACCACCCCTCCCACCACCCCTGGCGACACGTGCAGGACCTGCGGTGGCACGCACAGGTGACCCGAGGCCCACTTGGGGGTTGTTAGTGGTGTTGTCATCCGTTGCTCCACGGTGGGCCTGGGACCCTGTGCTGTTGTCAGCGGTGGTCCTTGGTCTGTCCGTGTCGGCGTGGGTGGTCTGTATGTTGGCAGTTGTTGGAGTGGTGGGTGCAGGGGTGCAGATGTTGGTCCAGCTGGTGCTGCATGATGACTCAGACCGGAGGTGCCAGGTAGGTCTTCGCCATCCGAGGTGGGCAGAGGCTGTTCCACACCAGTGAGCTCTGTGTCCCCTGGAGCCTGGGACAGGGACTCCTCCTCGCCTGCTGCTGTGTCCCCATCATCGTCACCTGTATTTGGAAGAGACACACATTGTATGTAATGTTTCTACAGGCATCAATGGTTCACACACCTGACAGTTGTGACTGTACCTCTGGATGCGGGCATGTACATTGCATTGTCCTAAGTTGTCACAGTAAGAGGTTGATATTGGTGTAGCACATTGTCATGCATACCTGGGGCATTTCACTATGAATGTTGAGGTGTGTGCATGGCCAGCATTGGTTGTATTTGGTGGACATCCGGCCATCCTTCTCCACCTGGCCCAGTTATCCCACCATGAAGCATGCCACCCTTGCAGTGGGTTCAGGTTGACTCTCAGGATGTCATTCAGTGGTGTTGTGCTGTTTGTTGGTGCACAGTTCCCAGCAGGGCCGTGTGCTCCCCACAGCAGTAGCCAGTGTCAGCCATCTTGTAAGTCCTTGTCCACTCCCTGTGATGTGAGCATGGTTCAGAGTGGTGTTGATGGGCCAATTGTGAGGCTGAGCAGTATCTGTGACTCCAACTCCCATCATGCTATTGGCTACACCCCCTTCCCAGCATGCCCGTACTTCCTTCCTTTGGACTGTGCTTCCCTGTGGGGTAGTGTGCCTGTGCTGACAGGAAGGCTGACAGTGTGGTCCTTGCGTTTGTTTGGCTACAAGTCCCAGGTGTGTCCCTGTGCTTCACACAGCATTACCCAGGGTGGTGGTTCTTTGTGGGATCTTCATTTGGTATGTGAGGCATTGCATTCTCCCAGGTGGGTTATGTGGAGTTTGTGTTGAGGGGGTGTGTGAGGTGAGCTGCTTGTAACTATGGTCAGTGCTGTGAGTCCTCCTTCCCACCCAGCCAGATATCCCACCATGCTACGTGCTTGCATTGCAGAGAGTGCAAGTTGGCTTTCAGGATGTCAGGCAGTGGTGTTGTGCTGTTTGTCGGTGCACAGTTCCCAGCAGGGCCTTGTGCTCCACACAGCAGTAGCCAGTGTCAGCCATCTTGTAAGTTCTTTTCCACTCCCTGTGATGTGAGCATGGTTCAGAGTGGTGTTGATGGGCCAATTGTGAGGCTGAGCAATATCTGTGACTCCAACTCCCATCATGCTATTGGCTACACCCCCCTTCTCAGCATGCCCGTACTTCCTTCCTTTGGACTGTGCTTCCCTGTGGGGTAGTGTGCCTGTGCTGACAGGAAGGCTGACAGTGTTGTCCTTGCGTTTGTTTGGCTACAAGTCCCAGGTGTGTCCCTGTGCTTCACACAGCATTACCCAGGGTGGTGGTTCTTTGTGGGATCTTCATTTGGTATGTGAGGCATTGCATTCTCCCAGGTGGGTTATGTGGAGTTTGTGTTGAGGGGGTGTGTGAGGTGAGCTGCTTGTAACTATGGTCAGTGCTGTGAGTCCTCCTTCCCACCCAGCCAGATATCCCACCATGCAACGTGCTTGCATTGCAGAGAGTGCAAGTTGGCTTTCAGGATGTCAGGCAGTGGTGTTGTGCTGTTTGTTGGTGCACAGTTCCCAGCAGGGCCTTGTGCTCCACACAGCAGTAGCCAGTGTCAGCCATCTTGTGAGTTCTTTTCCACTCCCTATGGTGTGAGCATGGTTCAGAGTGGTGTTGATGGGCCAATTGTGAGGCTGAGCAATATCTGTGACTCCAACTCCCATCATGCTATTGCCTACACCCCCTTCCCAGCATGCCCGTACTTCCTTGCTTTTGAGTGGACTTCACTGTGTGTGAGTGTGACAGCAATGGCAAGATGGCTGACAGTGGTGTCCTGCTGTTTGTTGGTGCACAGTTCCCAGCAGGGCCTTGTGCACCCTGTAGGAAAGTGGCTCTGTATATACTGCACCAAAGTAAGGTTCAGTGTGCACAGAGTCCCCAGTCCCCAGAGGTTTGGCAGAGGCTAAAGTTAGATATAACCTTACTCTCTAAAGTGGTAGCTTGGTCGAGCAGTAAGGCAGTATCAGAGGACAGTGTAAAGCATTTGTTGTACACACTCAGTCAGCAAATGAAGCCACACACTCAAGAACTGAACTCTAGGCCAATGGTTTGTATATAAAAAAATATATGCTTGTTTTATTTTAGAACCAACAATAGGGTCAAAATATACTTTCTCAGTATGAGATGTTCTGGTTAGCCACCTTACAAAATAGGCAATAGACTTGTTGGTGGTAATAATCACAGTTGGTGCAAGAGGCAACGCAGGGTCAAATACAATGCAACATTGAGCTTAATGGAAAATTGTGATTAATTACAATTAATGACTTTGTAGGTTACGTTTCTAACCACAGGACTGGATCCTGGATTCAGTCCTGGGACACTTCCTGGAAACAGGTAAGAAAAAGCGTTTTGGTTATTGTAGTGATTTTTGAGGAATATTACTGTATTTCAAAAGTCGACACTTAGAAACTTTTCTGGGTAAAATTACCAATGTTATCCTATGGAAGGAAATGCAGTTTGCAAGCAAAGCAGGTTTACGTTACTTTTGTAATCCAGTGCTGGGTTCTCGGGTTCAGCACTGGGGTATCTAGCTAAAACAGGTAAGTAATTACGTTTGTATCATTGGCACGTTTTTTAAAGAATATTTGTAAAATGCAGAAATCGACACTTAGAAACTTTTTCAACAAAAGCAGGCAATGATATCCTATGAGAGGAATTTCGAGTTACTGGTAAGTACGGTAAAAATTACTTTTCATGCTTGGTAGTAGCCTAAAAGAGGCAGTACTGACGTCTCTCCTGATAGCAGGTGAGTAGTTCGGAATCGTTACTGTTGTGATTTTTAAACAATATTTTAGTATTTCAAAAGTAGACACTAGGAAGAAATTTCACAGAAAACCAGTCAATGGATCCCTATGGAAGAAAATGGAGTTAGCGGTAAGTAACGTTGGGATTACTTTTAGGGCCAGTGTTGGGCACCCCGGTCCAGCACTGGGGCCTCTTCTAATGCCAGGTGAGTATTTTCGTTTTCGTGACTCGGTTGATTTTAGGTGAATATTTTAAAGTTCCAAAACTCCACACTTAGAAGAAATTCCAGGTGCGAGCCAGTCAGTGTTACCCTATGGAAGGAAAGTGAGTTATCGGTCTTTGGGTAAGTACTCGACTGGCAGAGTTAAGGTTCTGGGCATAGACTCAGGGGTCCCCCAGTATCAGGTAAGTACAGTTGTTACACCCTCAGCGGCACAGGGGCGGCCGGGTGCAGAGTGAGTAGGCCCAATGTTATCCTATGGCAGGCAGGGGCCTCGGGTTGGTGGCTGCTGGCAAGCAGGCCACGCGGCTGTGGGAGCTGGGCTCCTGGTCACTTGCCCAGGGCAAATGGGGAAGTAGGTTAGGGTAGAGGTTGCACTTCCAGGGGCACTCGGCGGCTGGGTGCAGGGTGCTTTGAGCCGTCGGGCGCTCAATGTTAACCAATGGCGATCTTGGACGGTGAAAAAAGGCTGCAGGCTCGGGGACGGTGATTTTCAGGGGCGACCAACACTTTGGGAGGTAAGTTGGGATCTTGGAGGATAGGTAGACACCCAGGAGTTGGGCACAGGGGGCCGTGGGGCGCCGGGTGCAGGGGTGTCTTTTGAGGTCGGAAATCTTACCCCCTGCTGGTCGCGGTTGGAGGGGTCCCTTGTCCTGAGGCTGCAGGCGTCGTCTGGGTCGTCGAGGAGGGTCCTTGGGCACTGGTTTCCAGGTCAGAATCACCGGGGGGACGTCCTCAAAGTCTTGGTTCACTCAGGCACAGGCTGGGCTCGGCGGGTGCAGAGGGTGCAGGTTTCGCGGTTCCGTGCCAGGGCTGGGTCTTTTGGAGTTTGTTCTTTTGAGCAGTACCACTGCTCGTGGGAGTCCCTGGGTTGAAGGCTGTGGCACAGAAGTCAGGTCCTCCGGGGTGTTTGAGGTTGCTGAGGCCGGGGTTCCACAGGAGCAGGTTCAGAGGTCGACAGGCCGGTAGGGCTGGGGCCAAGTCAGTTGTCGTCGCCGCCTTGTTAGCAGCTGCCCGGCTGGTCTTCTTGCTTCGTCTTCTCTTCTTGTTTTTGGATTCGGGAACTGAGGAAGGAAGGTTCAGGGAGCCCCTAAATACTAAATTTAGGGGTGGTTACATGTAGGTAAGGGCAGGGGCCAATGGGTCCCTTCCTGGGGTGGGTACACCCCTATTCTGCTCCTCTCTAGTGGGAGGGGGCAGGAGCCTGTCCCTGGTTGGCTGGGTCCCCCATCCTCAAGATGGCGGGGACTCGAGTTTGGGCTTCACCTTGTCTCCCCCACCTTAGGGGTGGAGTTGGCAGAGGTGGGCACAGCCCATTTCCTGCCTCTGGTTTTCCCGCCGGTTCTCCCGCCAGAAGTGGGGGTAGAACCAGTGGGGACCAGTTTGCTGGAAGCAGCAAGTGGTCTGGGGAAGCTCAAAGGCGGCAGGCCTTGAAGCTCCCCTGCCCATCCTGGGGAGGAGGCTTTGGCACCTCGCCCCAGGATGCGCATTCTTTCAGGCCCCTGAGAGCAGAGGCTCTCGACCCAGGGGTCAGAAACATGTCTGGTGGTGGCAGCCTGGGCAGCCACTCAGTCCGGACACTGGAGGTCGGGTTGGTTTCAGGGGGCATCTCTAAGATGCCCTCTGGAGTGCGTTTTACATTAAATCCCACACTGGCATCAGTGGGGTTTAATGGGCTAAGAAGTTTGATACTAAACTTCTTAGTTTTCAGTGGGGCCATTATGGTGCTGTGGAGTTCGTAATGACAGACTCCCAGCACCATATACTCTTAATGGCAGCACTGCACTTACAATGCCCAAGAATGGACTTGGGCACTGTAGGAGCACAGGGCTCATGCCTCTATGTCCTCACCACTGGCATAGTGCACCCAGCTAGAGGGGTGGCTGACCTAGGCCAGGGCAGTGGCTTGTGGGCATGGCACACGGGGATGTGTGCCATGTCGACTCTTCGCTTTGTTCTGCACCAAGACACGCAGCCTGCAAAGGCAGTGTGTGTGTGTAAGGTACAGGGTCCCTAAGGGTGGCACAACAAGTGCTGCAGCCCTTAGGGGCCTTCCCTGGTCACAGTGCCCTGGGTACCCATGGTACCATTTACCAGGGGCTGACCTGTGGCCAGGGATGCCAATTGGGTGTAGCTATCAATGCAGTTTTAGGGAAGGAACACAGGCCCTGGGTACCTGGTTGGCAGGAGCCCAGGGCACACTCAGTCAAAGCACATCAGCATCTCAGCAAAAAGTGGGGGCATACCATGCAAGAAAAATGGCACTTTCTCACACACCCCACAGCAGTAGCCAGTGTCAGCCATCTTGTCAGTCCTTATCCACTCCCTGTGATGTGAGCATGGTTCGGAGTGGTGTTGATGGGCCAATTGTGAGGGTGACCAATATCTGTGACTACAACTCCCATCATGCTATTGGCTACACTGACTTCACCAGCATACACAGATTTCCTTCCTTTAAGTGAGCTTCCCTGTGAGGTGGTGTTCTAGTGGTGGCAAAATATCAGGCAGTGTTTGTTGGTTATATTTGTACCACTGCCTTGCTCTATTTGTTGTTGTGTTTGTACATGTCATGACACAGTTACATATCACTATGAGATGGCATGTATTGTGTTAATCTAACTGACATACACATCTTGGGATGATTATCTTTTGGTTGCTGTTGATTTGCTAGGGGTGGATGGTTTGACTGTCCCCTTGAGAGTGATGTGTGTGTATTGGCACACAATATTGTGTATATTAGTTGTGTACTCACCAGGCTCTGGGATGTCTGTTAGTCCATATACGCTCACTGGTGAGTAGGATGGCCCGCACCTTCTCCTCCCAGGACCTGAGGTATAGCGGTTTTGCAGGAGGGCCACTGCCGGTGTGCTGGCTGAGGAGGTAGTCCTTTTTGAGTAGGTCCCGGACCCTCCTGCGCACATCATACCACCTGTTCTGGATGTCTTCCTTTGTGCGCAAACATGGTGATTGTGCGTTCACTCTGTCGATGATCCTCGCCCACATCTTGGTTTTCTGCGACATGGGGGTCTGTTGGACCAATGTGCCAAACAACTGTGGCTCTACCCTCAGGATCTCGTCTACCATGACTTCCAATTCACTATCTAGGAACTTTGGATTCTTCTTTAGGGGCATGGTGATGGATGGTGGTGGTGATTGATGTGTGTGTGTGTGCAAGTGAGGGTGTGTGAGTGTAGGTTTTGCTGTGTGTGTGTGATGGTGCTATTTGTTGAGGTGCTAATGGTGTGTGGCTTTTGTGTTGGATGAGCTGTGTGTGTGTCTGTGTTTGCTGTGTGATGGTGTTGTGTGCTGGCAGGTCAGTGGAATTTGCAAAGGATCATGGTAGGGATTTGTGGGCTTTATGTAGGTGGAGTTGGGGGTGTGTCCTTGTTCCATTTTTTTCTCCCCCTGTATTTATTGGCTTTGTCATTGCTTGTTTGGCCCTTTTTTTTGTATTTTTTCATTAGTGATTATTGTGCATGTAGGAGTCGTTCTTCTGACCGAGTAGGACGTTGCAGTTGTCTCGTGCGCGCCTGTCCGAGTCGTTCCCGCTGTGTTTCAGCTCTGTTTTATATGCGGCGTACGCGTCGTTCATGGGGTATTGTGTTTGTTCGGCTGGCTTTTGTATGCGTGTCGGTCGTACGGCTTGGGCTCCGTGCGAGTCGGTCTGATTTTGCACCCATTGCATCGTACTGCGCGGGTCGGAGTTCGCGGGTACGTTTCGTTCGGGTTGTTTCCTGGTGCGTGTCGGTCAGTGCGATTCGCGTGGTTTCCCGGCCGGATAGCTTGTTTCCGGCCGGGTCGGTCGTTCGCCTTGAGTTCCGTGCGAGTCGGTCGTGATTTCCATGCATTTCATCGTACTTCCCAGGTCGGGCAACGCCGGTACGTGTCGGTCGGACTATAATCCCGTACCGAGTCGGTCGGTATTTTTTCCGGCCCGAATCGGAATCGGCCCCTAAGGCGTAAGTTAGTAAAACCTATGCTAATGGAATATGGGATTAAGGCACAGTAACCCCATGCTATAATGTTGTTATTTGATGTGCAATTTTTAGATGTCACGTTATAGAGCACAAGTATGATATATCAGCTCGGCAGGACTCTCCTGTGTGTTTATAACAACAGAATGGGGTTCCTGGTGATATATTACAGGCCAGCATTATTTACTATATTCGGCAAAGAGAAGATATCTATATAAAAGTCTGGGTCAGAATGTACAACCGGAACTGAGAACTGATTAGAAAGGACTTCTGAACTGAATGGCCTTGATGAAGACGTAGGGATACCTCCCAAACGACGATACATGTGTTGGCCAAAGTTCAAAGGAGGTCATAAAGAAGATGTCAAAGTACCAAAAAATAAATCTACAAATCAAGAAGAGACGTCTTCCTTGTTTTTCAAACTGTATACTGTACTTACACATGATACAAATAGCATGTGCCTCATAGTAATAATTATGTGGATTGCAGTGATCCACACACCATTTAACTCATTAAATATTGTGGCATTTTATTTGCAACTACTTCAAACACAGCATAAGACACATTCTGTGCAAGGGCTGTGTTGTTACCATAATGACGGTATTTCTTTACTTTGGGCATACATTTTTTTGGTGGTAAGGCTATGAATTGGTAATTGAAATATAGTGATATTATGTCAGCAACCGGAGCTCCCCCAGTTGCAAGTTCAGCTTTGCACTTCAGTTCTCCCAAAGAATTTCAAGCGTCTCCTGAAGGCGCGGCCGGCACAGGTATTAGCGGTGAGATGGTGGGGCGGGGTGGGGGGTAAATTAAGAGACAACAGGATAGGTAAAATTAAATTAAAAAAATAATAAAACCATTTACCTTACGCTCGCTGCATCGCCGAGCTTAAGGTAAGTGGTTTTATGTATTTAATTATTTTATTTTACCTATTGTGTTGTCTGTCAACTCCCTCCCTACACTGCCCCGCCTCACCGTTCTTACCTGCGCCAGCCGCGCCTGGTCTCCTGGTGAGCCTGCCATACAATGGAATGAGTGGAAAGAGTACTTTCTCAACTACATAGCCAATTTAGAAGACTGCAGTGGAACTTTTTCGCTGGACAGGAAAAAAGAATTTTAATGTACTGTCTAGGTCCTGAAGGTTTGCTGATATATAACCAACTACAAAAGTGAGAAGGAAGCTCTGGGGATTAGGATGTGTTTAAGTTGGCCCTGTTGGACGTAGGTAAGCATTTTCCCCGACAGTTTGTGCAGCTGTAATGAGGCATTCTTCTTTGGGGGAGAAAACAAGAAAAGCATGAATTTATCGAGGGTTATGTATTCGGTTTAAAAAAACTTGCGATTATATGTAGGTTTGGGAACCTTCACGATGAGTTGGTAAGGAATTAAATTGTCATGCAAACAAAAAACAAATCCATTCAGGATAGACTGTAGGTTGAAGGAGTGTCCAGCCTTAAGGCCATCATGGCAATTGTGAACAAGCATTGGCATAGCCAATAGGTCTCGCCTTTGGGACCGTATAAGTGTTTAGCCGTGCAGCACATTATGGACAGAGCTAGCATTCTCCTTGCTAAATGAGGTAATCACTCTTTTGATGATCCTTAAGGGCAAAACTCACTGCCTGCCTTAAACTGTGGAAGGACCGATTGTCCTTCCCTTTGCTGAAGTACTCTCCACGGCGCAGTGACTCCAAGACAGAAGCGTTGCACTGAGCTAGAAGCACCCGGACGCTAACCTTTTTGTAGTCCTTGAACACTTCCTTCATCGTGTTGATGCCCCCAGTGGTCTGGTGGGAGAAAAGCAAGTGGGAGAAAGCAGGCAAGAAAAGGCAGTATAGTTAATACAGGAGAAAGGATAGCGGTCAAAAGGTTAAAAAAAGAGACTAAGTGGTAGGGATGTGATAGAGAAGAAAGGTGAAATAGGGTAAGAAAAAAGGTCAACATGATACAAAGAGGAAGCATAAAGAAAGCGATAGAAATTAGAAGGACAGATTGTGCAGTAGAGAAAAGAAAAAAAGCCAGCAAGAACTGAAGCAATGAAAAAACGATGGAAATACAGACACACGGAAGAAGGATATATGAAGAAGAAGGTGTGTAGTATGGAGAAAGAGATGGAGAACTATTTAGGAGGGCAGAGAGAAAGTGTGAGCTATGTAGTTGAATGATAGGAGGTAGGAGGAGTGTGAAGAACAAAGGAGTGCAAGAGGGAGAAAGGGAGAAGACAGAGGAAATGGAAGAATGAAAAGGAAAGGGTAAAAGTAGAAAGCAGAAAGAAATGAAAGATGGGGATAGGAGATGCGAGCCAGAAAGGAAATAAATCAAGGCAACAGGAGATGGGGAGAGAAAAATAGGAGAAATAAGAGGTGATAAGAAAGAGAATTCAATATATAGTATGAAGCTTAGCTATACGCAGAAAGAATTAGGATGATGGAGAAGTTGAAAAGAGAAGAGATGGAATGAAAAATGTGAACGTGGGAGACAGACCAGAACGGGGACTAATTGCCGAGACTGAAAGGAGAAATGAGATGCGAGATGGAGGGAAGTAGAGTGAAGAGAGGAAGGTCAAATAAGGAACTCCGAGAATTGTAGGTAGGGACGTAGTCATTCTAAGTCCAGCAAGGACAAAGGCAGCAGTGCATGAATGTACGAGGGACCCACTATATCTCGACTACGGCTATATTTCATCAAATAAAGGCGAACTAAAAGGAAACCAAAGCATTGTGTGTCTGAACAGTACTGTACATTCTCGTCTAACCACCCAAGAAAAACAAAAACGTACAACAATGTCAACAACAGTGCAAACTGCAGCGCCTCTATGGCAATCATGTTTGTACCACACTATAAACGGAACTTTACGGCAAGCATTGACTGCAGAATCGCTATAAAGATGCGAAAGAGGTCAGGGGCGGAAGTGCACGTTTCCTGGAATAGTGGAGAGGTGGTTTCTCGAAGACGGATGTGCATGAAAAGGAAAGGGTAAAAAGAAGAAAGCAGAAGGAAATGAAAGATGGGGATAGGAGATGCAAGCCAGAAAGGAAATAAAACAAGGCAACAGGAGATGGCGCCACGGAAATAACACCTTTCCATGTCATTGGCAACAAGCGGTCTTCACTGTCTTCATCAGGGCTGCGAGTGTGAGAATGTATAAATGTAGCGTAGGAATGGGAGTGAGGAATGCTGCAGCATAAAGTAAAATTAACCTGCTAACAAAATAAAAGCTGCAAACAAAATAAAAGCTGCATGTGCTGATTTAAGTAATGCTGCGTGTTTGCTAGCGTGTGGGCAAGCTACTTAAAGAGTTTAGAAGGGGGAGGAATGTTCCCAATTCCTTGTCCTTAAATGCTAATTAGTTTAAGCAGCAGGTGGGAGATGGCACAAACACAACAGCCCCTCGTGTAGGCGGCAGTGGTACCATTGATTTTAGAATAGAAAGAGAATACACACTTCAAGCAGCACCGCGATCAGATGCTGAGCCGCAGACATGGAGCTTTCCCCTCCGCAGCGGCAAATGTGACATTGCTGGAAACGGGGGCGAGCGCGCGCGAGTGGCAAAATATTTCCGTGCATCTGCCTGGCTCTCTGTCCACACTGCAATGCCCCCGGGCAGACACGAGGGGGCCCAAGAATGCTCGGTGAGTGTTTGTTAAGCTCAGCGCTCTGTCCGTATTCTTGTTTGTTATCGCATATGCCTAGTACGGAATGGCAAATAATTCAGTTTTGCCCGTGCCCCTGCCGTGCCGCATATTGCCATGATGCCTTCATATTTACGTTGAATTGCAGGAGGTGAGCTGCCGACTTAGAGCTGGGAATCCAAGTTCGAGCTCGGAGTCCGTTCAACATCCTGTGATCCTGGGCATATCAATCATGTCCCTGTGCCTAACAAAGGGATTTGTTTTCCGTGTGTTGGTAGCCTGCCCCATGTAAAGCCTGCAATACCATGGGGGTGACTGCGTGCCACTGTAAACTACAGAAGGGTTGCTGCTTTGAACAAGCACACATGGCACTGGCAGAGACATTGTTCGGTCTACACCCGGGACATTGGCGTCTGAGGAAGGGAAACGCTCAGTTTGTGCCCGGAGGGTGGGGGGAGAGCTTATAACGCAAAGCGGAAGGGGGAAGCAAAATCGAAACAAAAAAAAAGCAGAGACAGGCGGAAAGCAACTAAAACAAGCCCGGGAGTGGTGCGCGCGCGCGCTCTAAAAGGAATTTTTAAACTAGTAAGCGAAACAGAACCCAACACTTTCTACGGGGGGGGAAGCAGGTCATCAGCCCACCCATCCCCATGAGCAGCTTGGCCCCTAAAACTCTGTACCTGCAACGCGGCTCGAAAGCATAGCGAGGGGGCAGCATTTTATCTTCAGGACGTCAGTGTCGGTTGTGGGAGCGCGGCTCACAGCCACCACGTAATCAGTCACAGGCGCTGGTCTACGGTGAGCCCACCTCGTAGTACAAGTCAACAAGAGAGGAGCGGGGACGAGAGGAGCGGGGGCGAGCGCGGCAGCCTGCTCAGCTGACCACACGCTCGTGTGTCATGGCCTTTTGCTTGCGCGTAACCGCAGGGAAAAGGCCATGATGCACGAGCGTGTGGTCAGCTTTTTGAAACCCCTTACTTAGGGGCCGATTATGATGGCGGGCGGACTTTGTCCGCCCGCCATCGCCCCGGTAAATGGGACCGCCTGCTATGTGTGCGGCGGTCCCTCACATGTGATTAGGATGCCACTGCCACGGTGGCGGTGGCATCCCCCATTTCCAGCATTGTGGCGGGCGGTGCTCACAACACCGCCCGCCACAGTGCTGGAAAGGCATGTTGTGCATCTGCATGCACAACGTGACAGGCACCGCGCGGTGCCTGCCACCTTGTGCATGCAGATGCAGGGGGGTACCATAGGTACCCCCCATGTGTAGCCCCCACCCCCCCCCAACACCCTGGGGGCCCGCAACGGGCCTCCAACAGCAAAGACTGCGAGCCTTTCCATGGCGGCGACGCCACCATGGAAAGGCTCATCTCCGCCGGCATCATAATATGGATGGCGGTGTCTTGCAGACACCGCCACCATATTAAACCCTTTCCGCCCGGTCGACTGTTCAGCCGGGCGGAAAACATGCGGACGGTCTTACCGTCTGCCGGGCTCCCCCTCCGCCATGGTAATATGGCGGGGGAATTGTTGGCGGACGGGCGATTATGGCGGGCGGATCGCCACCGCCATGCGGGCGGTGGCGATCCGCCCGACATCGTAATCGACCCCTAAAAGTCTTGCCAGAGCAGCGCTTGCGCGCTACTCGAGGCTCGACCTAAAAAGGCCGAACTATCTGAAAGATGTGCAAAGGTTACCCTAGCGCAAGATAAAAAAGATGCGGGAGACACAGTAAATAAAATATGATAGATGGTAGAAATAAATACACACAAAATTCAGGGCAACACAACTCAAAGAAGGATAAGGACAAATGGAAAAACTATTGTTCTGCTACTACTACAAAACTTAATTATGCATGCTATCGTTGTGGTAGCAGTGCACATTCTGTTAGATTTGGTCAGTGTCCAACGAAATCAGTCAAATGTATGGAGTGTGGTTTAGTGGGGCATTCCGAGAGAGTGTGCAAGCACATAGAGGAAAAGAAAAATAATAGTAAAGTAGCATGTGTGAAGGAGAGTGACGAGGAAGATTCTACATCAGATGAGTGTGGATGGTGCTAATTTGAAGTTTGATTACAAAAAGAAGGTGATTCTGAAAAGTTCAGGTGATGGGGATAACAAACCCCTTTGTTGGGTCTCGTTGGGTGTTGTATTGCTACAAGTGGCTGCTGATTCTGGATCACCTTACACAATTATTGCAGAGAGTGTTTGGCAGAAACATTTTGTTGCAGTAATTGGAGACCTTTTTCAACCGTCAGATATTAATCCTGAAAGCTATTCGGTGGAGAAAATTGACATGGTTGGTCTGAGGCAATTGGTGTTCAGATTCAAAAATAGACATGATGTTCTATGCAAATTGTATGTTGCCAAAAAGAGACCATCGGTGCTGGGATGGAAAGATCAAAGAAAACTTAATATAATTTTAGATCCAAACAGTCCCAAACAAGTGCTAGTTGCTTGTGAGGCAGAAGACACCAGAAAGTGAGTTTCGGAAGAATTCCCACCAGTGTTCAGTGGGAAAATGGGTAAATGAGTTGTTTTGCTCATCTAATCAGCCTAAAGCACGATGCTAAACCAAAAATGCATAAGGCACGCAATATTCCATTTACTGTCAGGGAAGAGGTGAAGTTGGAGTTGGATAAACTAATAGAAGCCCGCATTACTGAGCCAGTGGAGGCAACTGAATGGATTTCTCCATTGGTATTAGCTAGACGTGCAGACGCAAGGTACATTTGTGTATTGATTTAAGGGGGCTTAATAACAACATAATTATGGACCAATTCCCTTTACCACAGATTGATAAAACGTGTTGCTAACCAGAAATGCTAAATGGCTCTCAACATTGGATCCTTCCGCCGCATATCACAAAGTATTCTTGGACCCTGGGAGTAAACATCTTACTGCATTTTGCACACCATTTGGCTGCTATCAATTTCGACACGTCATTTGGCCTTGTGTCAGCAGCAGCAGTTTTCCAAAGGCTCATGACGCAATTGTTTGGAAATATTCGGGAGGTAAACATTTTCCAGGATGATATTTTGATCATGGGAAAAACTAGGAAGCACCATGATGAAATCCTGAGAAAGGTATTGAACGTCCTCAGAAAAAAAGGGTTAACTGCTGAAATGAGCATGTGCAAATTTGCAGAGAGAAGAGTCACGCATCTTGGGCATGAAATTAGTGACAAAGGAAATTCTGGTGCAGAAGGAAATTTATTGTAAGATCGGATCATAAACCTTTGACAAACCTGTTAACCACTGAAGGTTTATCTGGAGCTTCGGCACAGAATGCAAGATTATGTATGCGCCTATAGGATTTTCTGTATGAGGTCTGGAAAAAATATATAACTGCAGATTTCTTGAGCAGGTTGTTGCTGCCTCTCAGGAAGGTGGCTGATAGTCCTTGAAATGATGTGTGTGTTGCATAAATCCTTACTAACAATGAAGCCAAAAGTCTGCAAAAGGAGGAGTGGATGAAGGCGTAAGATGAGTACGATATTTTGGAAATTGCGCATGGTTGGGGAGACTGTGCTAAAGCGGAGCTTCTTGGTGAGATAAAGGTGTACTGGGAAGTCAGAGATGAGTTGGGAGTGAAAGACGTTTGTGGTGAGAGGTGATAAAGTGATGCCGCCATTCAAAGTGAGAAGCAAAATTGTGTCACTATGTCATGAGGGGCATGTGGGCGTAACACATACCAAACGGAATATCAAAGCATTATATTGGTGGCCCAAAATAGACGCTGAGACTGAGAGATTTGTGAGATTGTGCATGGAGTTCGAGAGAGCTGACAAATCCCAGAAAACACTCTATCCACCTTCAAGTTTTCTAGGATTTATTTATTTATTTTATTTTATTTATTTGAGTTTTATATAGCGCTGGTTAGACCCGGAGGTATCAGAGCGCTTTACAAGAGGAACAGTGAGTTACAAGTTACAAGTTACATCTGTTACAAGAGCATAGATAAAACATAGGACAGAAAGGCAATGTTACGGTAGTTCGTAGGTGGGAGGGGAGGAAAGGAGACATGAACAGGGAGACGGGGAGAAACTGTGCCCAATGACCGGCTAGGTAGGTGACGGCAGAGGGGGTGAACCAGGGCCGATCTCCTCTATAGCTGTCGAGGCAGCTCCACCGGGCATCAGCCAAAGTGCTCGGACTCCGCTGTCAGGATGGTGATCAGGGTTTATTTAAAGAAGGTCAAGTTCAAATGGGGAGTAGAAGAGATAAGAGCCGCAGTCAGATCAGAACCCAGGTGTGGGTGGGGGTAAATGTTTTGATGTTATCAAGGCGCAGTCCAATCGGGGGCTCGACGTCCAGTGGTGGCAGCCGCCTAAGAACCGGTCAGGCGTTGTCCAGGCCCGTCCTTAAAAATGATACCCAGGTCAAAAAATGCCCCCCGAATAGAGCGCCATCGCAAGGGGGTATCAGCTGGAGAGCCCCTACTGCTAGGTTTGGGAGTGCCCCGAAGTCTCAGGAGCCCTCCGCGGTGGTAATCATGGATGGCCCTAGCTGCCATCTTGAGGTCAGGCACAGCCCAGAGAGGGCTTCTCGGTGAGAAAATCGGCCTCAAACAAAGTCCCCAGGCCAGATCACTAAGTTAGGAGGGATTCCCTATACAGCCCCCGTTGCTCCGATACAGAGGAGCTCCGGAGCCACGCTCACCTCACGAAACTGCTGGCAGCGCCGGGGCTGTGTCAGTCACTGCGGTGGTAGTCTCCCAGGGCAATTATCACGTCCGAGGCTCCTGCGGGGGCCCAGAGGTAGACCACAAAAACACTGTGCAATCTCCTTGGCAGCAAAACGAGTCCGTTTTGCAGGGGCCTCTTCGGGGGCGGCCGCCATCTTAAGGTCAGGCATTGTGAAATCTTAAGGTCAGGCATTGTGAAATCAGTGCATCACATCAGACCCCTTTGTTTTCAGCATTGCACAGTTCTTATGTGGAGCTGATCTTTAGAGCCTTCAATAACGCTCGCGGGCGGCAAGGACGTACCCCGCCCCCCTTCTCACCGGTCTCGTTCCAGTGATCGTCCCGGGATCGATCGTGGCATCGCCGACCGCGGAGTCTGGAAAGGCAGCCAGCTGTGTTGTCAGCATATCGCCGTACTTCTCTGCCGGCTAGTTCCAAGTGCCTTGATGTCTTTCTGGGCTCTTCTTTAGTCCTTACGTTGAGGCGCTGCTCCTCCAATTATCACCGCCATCTTGCGGAGCTCCGGCGCATCTTCCTTGCGGTCACTCCGGTGATGAGTCCTACGCTTTCGGTCTATCTCGGCAGATCCTTGTGGCACTGCCGGTCAGACAACAGCTTGACCGTCTATTAGGCTGGTGTAGCGGCGGGATGATGCAGCGGGCAGATTATCGTTGGTTAATGCACCTGTCCGTTGCTGCAGTTGTTAGTCAATGCAGTCATGCCCTATTACCAGATGCTGGCGATCAGCTCCCCGGGACAGCCGTGAGTGATTAGGATGTCCTAATCTACTGTGGGAAGACATGGCACTGGACATCATGGGGCCTGTTATGTGGATTGATGAGTCGAATAAATATATTTTAGTGTTGATGGATATGTTTTCTAAATGGCTTTAAGTAGATATTGTTGAAAACGTGGACAGCTTAGCAATGGTCAGGTGCAATGAAAATGGTATGGAAAAAGGTGTAATCACAGTGGAATGTTAAATATTGGTGGATAAATATTGATTCAGAGATTGCGAATTAAGAAGTTGCGACTCAAGATACGCAAGAAAAGAGGGACAGTCTTGTGAGAAGGGAGAAGTGTCAGAGTAAGTTGCAGAATGAGTTGAGGAGTGTGAGTAGTCCTGAAAATGATACTGTAAGCAATGACAATCCGAGTACTTTTGGCAGAAATATAAAAATAAAACTAGAAATTTAGAGGATTATGTTTGTAGGTTATAGCATAGCATTTATCCTTAATGTTTAGGACATTTTATTATAGGGTATATATCTATGTATAGCATATTGTTGTCATTTTTTCCTGTTTATTGGTTTATAATGTACTGTAGGTTATTTTTATTAAAGGGAAGGGATTTGTAATATTTTCATAGTGTAATTATGAATGCATAATGTAGAATTAGCATGGTTGGTATATTCTAGGTATTTAAGTAGGTGTATAGAATATTGGCGCGAGATGATGCTGTGCCTTACTTATGCTTGTACCAGTTCACCATGCTGTACGAGGTTGTTCAATAAAGAAGAAGTTGCACAGCTTACCTGTGTCCCTGATAACTAGGCAGACAGATTCATGCAGAGTATCAGGGGCTAAACACTAAAATAAGTGTGATTTTCCGAGTGACTTGAAAGATGTTGATAATCCGATGTGGAACTGAACGGGTCTGGGAATGTCGGAGACAGATATTGTCTTGAACCCTTCTAACAAGAGACAGCCATTGATGAGTCGTATATTTCATATTTGAGCCGGCTGTGAATCGTGACCACTAACTGTATTGCGGGGACCTGTCACTCACATCCAGTAAACGGACTGCATGGAGACGTTGCCCCGGGGAAAGCAATCTCTGTTGTAAACCCGTTCAGTCGCTCAGCCACCACATCCAGTGTTGAGTGATGTCATCCATTTCTGTTCTTATTTTGATCTTCCGTCTCTGGGCACACTTGTCTGTGTCCGCAAGCTGTAAATTAAACACTACGATCCTTGACTCCAAATGTGCAACTTTTTGATGGCTTCGCGGAAGCTGCAATCGTCTCACACTTTTCTTGACAGAAACTGCAAATCGGATTCCCCTGTCGCACTCTGCTTGCTCTGGGAATGTGTAGTTGCAGTACAAATATCTGTGCTGTGGATGCCTGTAATGGCGGCCGCACGCTGAACGCCTCAGAGAAGTTCTACCTGTTAATTATATTGCATTTAGAAGTAGCGGAGGGTTCTGAATGCCACTCCCGTTCTTCATCCTGAACTGTAGGAAACATATTCTCTTTGTACCGGGTCTTCTTGATAACATTACTACATATTAAATAAGTCACCAACCGAATTCTCTTTTACTGCGATGATTTGAAATACGCACTCGCCCTTGACGGTTAAAATGATTTCCCAGCAGGACAGTAATGGACGACCACGATTCTTTCATCCTTCTTCCCTAGCTGCGTCAACGCTTGCAAGAATTTGCCTCAAAATATAAAGTTTTGCGAGCATGCTGTCAGTTAGATCTCGCCCATTAGGGAGAGAGAGGGTGGATTTCAAACGTTGGACGTGAGCAGCGTCACGGGTGACGCACGCACGGAAGGAGGTCAGGAAAGAGCGCCGCTTTGAACATACTGCACTTCATTCATAAAATGTCCACGTTATGGCAAAGGCAAACGCATACGTATTTTAGGCATTCAGTAGAGTTCAGCCATAGCTCCAAGCATCAGCGAGCCTTTACAGGGAACATCTATAGTGTCATACAAATGATCTGACACCTGATGCTCTTGGCCTACAACTGTTTTGATTGTGTGGAGTTTTGATTACAGGAACACAGATGTGATGGCTATGGACTGGAATGTATTTCTGTCTGTGTATATACTGGCTGCTGGCGGACTTTGAAAGTAGTGGGATGTAAATACCTTAGTCATCTTTGACCGAGCCAGATATCAGCTCTCTCTATAAGGAGATTTGGGAGAGTACTCCCACTGAGAATATTTTAGAAAAAAGTGGTGCCTTTTGAAACAAACTTTTCACGTAAATTGGGTTAAATTCTTGAACATTTAAAGGGGTGTTAGTGAAACATTCCAGCATTGTTGTGGTTTGCCAGGCAAGCCTTCCCTTCCCTTGGGGTATTGAGATTGACCCTTCCCAGAAACACATTGAACAGGTAGGTAGGTGGTGGCAGACCAGCTGATGTTTCAACAGAATGTCCCTAAAATAACTATATGTATTATAGGCAGTTAAGAACATCTTCGTTTGCAGTGCCACATCACCAATCATTTTTGAAAATTCTGATAGTGTATATGCAAATATATTTCTTTATATCCGGTCCCTTCCAAGTAAGTTTTCTGTCATGTTATAGACGAGATTCTGCATGGAAGGGGTATGGTGAGCAAATCAAAAGCTATACAAATCCCACAATCACAGACATCAGAGATAGTCAAATCTTACAGGATGAATCAGCAATGCTGCTTGATTAATACATCCAAGATAAACGGATCAGACAGCAAACAGGTTACCCCAGTCTCCCCTGTAATAGAGACCTGCAGAATGCAAACCAAGCAAGTAGTTGTGATAAAAAAGGCTTACCACCTGCAAGAAGCATAAGCAGCAACTGAACTCCTGATCGAGTGCAGCCCTATCTTCCGTTTCCTTTTAACTCCTGGTAAATGCATCACAGAGGTATGTGGACAGGATGCCTGAGTAAGAGAAAAAGCGAAAGCAAGTGAGTCAACTTTTCAAGGTGCTAGAAGTTGAAAGAGAACATGGATGAGCTTGAGTGGAATCTCCTTCTGTGGTTATCCCCCTTGATCGTGGCACTGGAATAATAGGCGGACATTATGGTCAGGGTCACTGGAATTATGCAGCAAAGTAGGGCCAAATTCTGCGGCAGGGTTGAATAAATTATGCGTAAGAAAAGCCAAATTAAGTGGCATAATGTGGAACATTTTGTGATAGTCTTACTTCGTTATTGTGTTAGTTTTACACTTAACACTGTCTGAGGATTGGTTTTACCTCATTAGTACCATTTTAATACCCAAATATAGAAATAAGCAACAGAAAGGTGACCAGTCAACCTTTGCAAATGGATCTCCACTGCGTGGCAACACTTGTCACTGCGTTTTTCGTAACCGTTAAACTGTTTGAGTTCGAAACAATTTTTTTTGTTAAAATCTGCAGATTATGCAGCAAATAATGGATTATGCGGCAAATGCAGCAAATCTATAGTTGTGCAAAAAACGCTGCAAATGCACAATCTCATAATTTCAGTGGCCCTGATTACGATCTATTCAATTTCTTGAGTATGTACTGTACATCACACAGCACAGGGGAGAGAATGTGGCCTAACGGCTAGGGTGGTCGACCTCGGAGCTGGGGAACCGGGTTCGAGTCTCAGCAGGGACGCTCAAAATCCTGGATTCTGGGCATATCACTTAATCTCCCCGTGCCTAACAAAAATGAATGTGTCCGTCTGTAACGTAACTGGTGCTCACGTTAAGCGCTCTAATACCCTCGGGTCTAGTTTGCGCTATATAAAACTCCACACAAAAAAAAGAGAAGTGCATGATAGAAACACATGCAGTTGTGTCTGCTCCCTAAAACCATTTCTCAAAATACAGATTATGACCTGTTGTTTTATTGAAGAGAAAAGCAATCTATTCGCACACTGACGGTGTAGGCTGGGAATATCGAATATCGATGGTGCAGAATATTGTTGCACAATATTGAGAGACAAATTATTGAAAGGTAAGGGCCATACATTTCCTATACCTAACCACATATATGTACCTTGGTGATATATATATATATATAAATATATATATATATATATATATATATATATGTTCCAACAAATTGCCCTGAAGCTTAAAGAGAGCACACAACAGCTCGCCCGCCCGCCCTCCGGCGTAGTTTTCTCCGACTCGCCCCCACATCCTGATGAATTAAATTGCCGTCGCGTTTCAAGGCATCACGCCTCTTCTTCATGGGCTCAGTTCACAACGGACAACACAGACTCGCTTTTTTGGCACTTCCGGCATTTTTATTATTACTCAATGGCCCCTAGTGGGCCTCACTCATTTCGTGTATGTCTCAAGGCATCCTGGGACATATAGTCCTTAAAGCGAGCACATACTTTCCCCTAAGTGGGTGTGCTGTACAGTTGTCAAATTTGAACATATTTTTAACCTTTAGTAAGGATCAGGAACAGGGGGCAAGTTCAAATACATTACGGCTCACTGTGCTGTTTGATGGGTTGGAGGCAGATCCAGTCCACAGCCTCTCGCGCACCCTGTGATTAGATGGTGCTCCTCTTTCACGGCAAGGCGGCCGTGCAAAAAATGTTCCAACAAATTGCCCTGAAGCTTAAAGAGGGCACACAATAGCTCGCCCGCCCTCCGGCGTAGTTTTCTCCGACTCGCGCCCACATCCTGATGAATTAAATTGCTGATGCGTTTCAAGGCATCACGCCTCTTCTTCATGGGCTCAGTTCACAACGGACAACACAGACTCGCTTTTTTGGCACTTCCGGCATTTTTATTATTACTCAATGGCCCCTAGTGGGCCTCACTCATATCGTGTATGTCTCAAGGCATCCTGGGACATACAGTCCTTAAAGCGAGCACATACTTCCCCTAAGTGGGTGTGCTGTACAGTTGTCAATTTTTTTTTTTTTTAACAACAAATTTTATTTGGTCATTTTGCAATACAGTGGGCGACAGCCCCACAATGGCACGTTGAATCATTCGGACAATATGTGCATCAATAACCATTTCCATGAAAATATACAATCCCAGCCAAACATGCCGGTAAAATAATAATCTAAACAAAATGCAGACAGTGGTCAAATTTCGAGGCAGAGCACCTAGTTCAGCAAGTGCAGATATACATCCCAGTGAGAAAATATAACAGTCAAGCAATAAGAACTTGGGGGACATATGGCAGGGAGCGGGGGATGCCACTCATTAGTCTTCCTCGGGTAGAGGGGGCAAGTCGATACCGCGGTATGTCGCCCACCGCGACCATATCCTGCGATGTTTCCGTGGGCAGCCCCTAGCCTCAAATACAGCAATCTCGGCTCCCATACACCTATCCAATTCGGTTTTCCATTTGCCTATAGTCGGGGGAGATGGTGCCTTCCATCCCTGTGCTATGTCTCATTTGGCGATAGTGAGGGCGAGGAACAATAGATGTTGTTTATATCGGTTCCCCCCAATGTCGTCAGTCGATTGCAACAGAAACAGTCGGGGGTCTAGTGGGAGCACCCACCCCAGCACCTCATTAAGACATGTCCGAACTCTATTCTAAAAGGGCTGTAGGGCCGTGCAGGTCCAAATCGTATGGAAGAAGGACCCTTCCTCTCTGCCACACCGCAGACACACTGGGGATTGGATGACCCCCATTCGCCACAGTCGTACTCTCGTGTAGTAAACTCTATGCAAGTATTTGAATTGGATGAGCCTGTAACGGGTGGAGACTGCCGCGCCCCGCGGACTAGCAATCGCCTCAGCCCAATCATCATCGGTCAGTTCAGGAATATCCGCCTGCCAGGCCAGTCGGGTCTTGTCCAGAGTGGTGGGAATGTGTGTCGTCAGGGTTTGATATATCTGCCTGATTTTGTGGAGTCCTAGGTCACCCATCAACAGGCGGCACTCCAAGGGCTGGAACTCGGGGAGAGTCTCCGTATGTCGGATCTGAGGTGACAGTGCGTGTCGGAGCTGTAAAAATTTATAAAATTGAGATTTATGGAGGTCAAAATCGGTCTGTAGTTGCTGGAATGATTTTAGGGTATCGCCCCGCATCACATCTCCAAGGGTCGAAATCCCCACCAAGTCCCATCCCCGGAACCCGCTCAGAGTGTTAACCGATCCAAGGTATGTGCCATGCCACAGGGGGGTCTGCCGAGTGAGCCGCCCTTTCCATCCCATTTGTCTGGTCGTTGCCCTCCATAACTGTATGACTTGCCTGCCAGCTGGTGGTAAATGGTCTAGCCTTGTGTAGCTATATAGTAGGTGGAGTAGGGGGACATGTTCCATCGCGGCGTGTTCAATAGCATATGCCGGATCGGTGGGAGAATTGTACCATAATTCATTGATTACAAGGATGTGGGACGCCACGTAATATGAGTAAATGTGAGCAGCCGCGATCCCCCCACAATACGTGGATTGTGTGCAGGTGCGGAGCGCCACACGAACAGCTCCGCCACCCCAGAGGAACTTATTTTGTATTGCGTTTACCTGAGCAAACCACGCGCGAGGGACAGGGTAAGGGAAATTTTGGAGGCGATATATGACCCGAGGCAAGGAAACCATCTTAAAGATGGCCGAGCGCCCATAGAGGGAGAGAGGGAGAGCGGACCATATTGTTGTTTCGTTTTTGAGGCTAGTCAACAATGGGGCGATATTGTGCGTTCATGATATCTTGGGGCACGGGGAAATGAAGATCCCCAGATATTTGAAACCATCTGTGGCCCGGGACAGCTGCGCGGCCCACGACTCACGGCCTTGATGCCCACATACAGGGAAGAGGATGGATTTAGCAGGGTTTGCGTGGAGGCCAGAGGTACCACCAAATACCCTAAGGATTTGTAATATACGCGGTCCAGAATACCACGGGTCTGTCATAAAAAAGAGAACATCATCCGCATACAGTGCTATGCGGTCCGATCTCGAGCGGGACCAATCGAACCCTTGGAGCACCGGGTCACTTCTGACCCAGGCCGCCAGAGGCTCAACCGCCAAGGCGAACAACAATGGAGACAGTGGGCAACCCTGGCGGGTACCCCTCTGGATCGGAAAGGGGCGTGAGCGGTGTCCCGCAATGCGAACTGATGCCGTCAGCTCCGTGTATAGCAGGCGTATATACGCCAAGAAACGGGGACCAAAGTTGATTGCCTCGAGCAGTTGGAAAAGGTAGACCCAACTTAGGGAGTCGAATGCTTTGTCGATGTCCGCTAACAAAAGGGCAGCTGGACGGCCTAAAGCGGGGGCCGCAGCAATGGCGTTATGGACTCTCCTGATGTTATGCCTGGTGGCCCTCTGTGGCATGAAGCCCTACTGATCAGGATGGATCAAATCGGTAATGCACCCTCTAAGGCGGTCGGCCAAGACTTTCCCTAATAATTTGGGTTCGAAATTTATGAGAGAAATGGGACGATAGGAGGATGGGTCTTCAGGGGGTCGGCCGGGTTTGAGAAAGAGCACAATCTCCGCGTGACGCCAGTCACTTGGTAGCCTTGCCTGGTCAGCTGCATCCACAATGGTTGCTAGTAAATGAGGCCCCAGGAGAGGCATGTGGGAGCGGAGAAATTCCATGGGGAACCCGTTGGGGCCCGGGGCGCGACCCGGCTGGATCGCATTGAGGGCGCCAGTCAGTTCTTTCAGGGTTATTGGAGTCTCCAGGCACTCGCGAACGGAGTCGGAGAGTCTGCGGGGTGGGGTGTAGGCAAGGAACTCTGCTATAAGTTCGGCTGAGATCTGCTCCTTCCGGGCGTATAGGGACGTAAAGTGTTTTGCGAATTCTTCCGCGACCCCCACTGGCGACGTGTGCAAGGAACCGTCTGAGCCACGAATAGTGGGTGTGACGGCCGGGGCTCCGTCTGCTTGGCACAATCTGTGGAGCATTTTACTGGACTTATCCCCCCACTGATATATCCGGTGTTGCGATGCCGCCCAGATCTCCTTGGCTTCGCCCAACAGATATTGACGTAATTCTTGCTGAGCGAGGACTAACTGGCGACGAATGATGGGGCAGGGGTTGGCGCTAAGTTGGGAAGATAAGGACACCTGGCGCATTTCTAGGGCATCGAGCTGTTCGCGGCGCTTACGTTTCTCTTGTGTACGATAGCTAATTTCAGAGCCCCGGACAGTCGGCTTGAGGGCTTCCCAGAGAGCTGCGTTCGAAGGAGCAGAGGGACCGTTGTCGGCTAAATAGTTGGTGATCGCTGTGTTGAGCATATCTCGATAGGCCAGACTGCGGAGATGCCAAGGGGACATTCTCCAGCGGAATGGGGGCCTGCGGGAGCACGTGTGGAATTGCATTGTAACCGGGGAATGATCAGATAGACCGCGGGGCCGATGTTGTATTTCCGAGAATCGATGAAGAAAAACCCGGGGGACAAGGAAATAATCTAGTCGGGACTGTGACCCATGGACCGTCGATAGGTATGTATATTCACACTCAGTAGGGTGAAATTCCCGCCATATGTCAGCCCAGTCCATTGTCGATGTCAAAGTAAACAATTTGGTCGGACCCAGTGGTTGCGGGGAGTCGAGGATGCGCTGGCGGTCCAAAGGGCCCATGGTATCGTTCCAGTCGCCCCCCATCAGGGTCAATCCAGCTGGAAGGGAGCCCCAAGCCCCCAACAAGTTTTCAATAAAAGCGGTGCCTAATGGTGGGGGGGCATAAATGCTGCCAAAAGTGATCTGTTCGCCACAAATCATACCCGTGACGAACAGGAATCGGCCCCCAGGATCCGCCCTGTGTGCGATATATTTAAACTGAGCCCTGCGATGAATAAGAACCGCCACCCCCCTAGAGCCCCTCGTGAACCCTGCGTGATAGATGTGACAGAAACCGAAGCGGGCGAGGCACGGGGCTTTTGTTCCCAGTAAATGGGTTTCCTGTAGAAGGAGGATATCCGCCCCATACCTCTTTTCCTGTCGCAGAACGGCCCCACGTTTTACCTTATTCAGTAGCCCACGGACATTCCAAGATACCATTGTTACGTCCCCAAGGAGGTTTTCGTCACCTGGTGTCATGAGGGTCGAAGTAAAAGCTGAATAGAGCTAGGAGATCTGCTTGAAAGACAAGATGAAAAATATCCCACCGCCTGCAAGTACAAAAACATATAAACTTTATAACACAACATATCCAAAGGGATATTCCCCCCAGCCCCCACCCGACACTACCAAAAACAAGGAGCATCTGTCGCGGTGTAATGAGCAGCGGATCCCCAACTGGGGGCCCCCAGAAATCACACCAAAGGATCCCTCCCCACCCTATAACCCCAGGAAAACCGGGAGTGCAAGAAGCCCGTGGCCACGCAGCTCGTGGTCTAGTGCCCACGCCCACCCGGAGACCAACAGAACTAATATTCATTCAACCATATGCAGTGTCTTACAGTTCACCATTCGGAGTGTGGGGCAGTCCGGATCATTCAAGGCGGTCGCTCAGGGCTCGGTGACGCTCTGTCCGGCCCCCGCCGCTTCTGGGACTTGTTGCGGCGTGGCCGCTGAGTGCGAGAGCTGCGAGAGGAGTCCGAGTCCACGGCAGATGGAGAGCCCGCTCGGAGCTGTGGACGCTCATCCGACCACGCGAAGACCGCCTCAGGGGTGTCAAAAAAGTATGACTTGGAGTTGTATATTACTCGCATCCGAGCCGGATATAGCAGCATGTATTGAACGTTCAACTCTCTAAGTCTGCGCTTCGCGGCCATGAAGGATTGGCGTTGATGCTGGACCAGGCGCGTATAGTCCGGAAATACCAAGATCGAGCGTGAGTCGTGCATAAAGCTGTCTTTGTGTGACCTGGCAAATCGCAGAATGGCGTCCCGGTCGGCGAAGTTCATGATTTTTGCAATGATCGGCCTTGGGGCTGCGCCCGGGGGGGGCCTCTCGTCAGGGCCCTGTGCGCCCTCTCAACGACGAAGGCAGAGGATAGGAGGTCGTTAGGCAGGATGTCTGTGAGCCATTTTGTGATAAAGTTTGTCATGGAGGCCCCCTCACAGCCTTCGGCCAGGCCCACAAAGCGCAAGTTGTTCCTCCGAGCGCGGCCCTCCGCATCCTCCACCCTAGAGGCAAGTTCCTGCGTGACGACAGTTAGCTTATTTACTTTCTTTTGTGGGAGGTCACAGAGTCTTCCACCGTAGAGACTCTAGTTTCAGCCTCGGTGATCCGGTCCACTGCCTTACGAAGATCCTGGCGGAGGAATGAGACTTCGGATCCCACCGCGCCGATCTTGGCGTCCAGCATGTCTCGGGCACTGTTGATTGCCGCCAGGAGGGCCGCGTTGTCTGGGGCCGAGCTGCCCCCCTCTCCGCCAGCGGCACCCCCGGCTGCGGTAGTGTATTGGTCCATAGTGCCCTGTTTGGGGCCAGCCCCACTCGGCCCGCCTTTGCCCATGAGGATGAGGTATACAAGAGGGGGCGATGAGCCTGCCCCCACGGGACCGGCGACGCCCTCCCGGGTGGAACTGTTATGGCTTAGGCCAGGGGGGCGCAGTCCTGGAGGAAGCACCTGGCCCACGCAGAGGATCAGGCCGGGAACAGTGTCCGTCGGCGGGAGGGCGGCCGCGCCGTTCAATGCACCAAGGCCAGCACCCAAGGCCCAGGGGGAGCCCGCAAGGGATGGTCGCCGGAAGAGACCGTGAGCCACAACAGTTCTGGGATCCTCTACTGTGTTAGCGGCCCATCTCCACACCCCCAGGGCAGTGCGCCATTAGCTATCTGCAATACAGGCCTGGCTGTGGGGCCCAATGAGGATCAGCCCCGCACCGCAATTAGAGCGACCTCGGGGCCACCCGTGCACCAACCCAGGGCCGCAGCTGTGGTATGTTCACAAATGGTGGAGGGCCGCCCCCAGGGCGCCGGTGGTGCCGTCCGCCAGTCCCGGACCGGGGGGGGGGGAAGAGGAGTAATGACGGGGTCACTCACCATCTGGGTTGCGCCCCGACCACTAGTGCCCAGCCGGCGTTGCGCTCAATTCGCCCTGTCCGGGCCTGCATTCATCGGCGGCAGTCAAAAACACCATCGGCTCCGTGGGCAGCTAGGACTTCGGGTCTCCCGCAGCAGGAAGTCGCCGCACGCCAGCGCGGCTCCAGAGAGACAGCGGCCGCCGAGCGGTGGGGGGGAGGAGCCGGCCGGCAAACCTCACACAATGGCATGGCGCTCCACTGCCGCGTATCGCCCGGGGGCACAGCGCACCCCCCCGAAGCGTGCGTCCCAGGCACCAACGAGTCAGTAAGGGCCAAGGTGGTGACCAAGTGTAGACGGCGTCTCACTCCCTTCACCGCGCCAGTACAATGGCGGCCGGAAAGCTGAGGGGGATGGGCCAACAGCGAGCTCCGCGCACTGGTGCTGCACTCCACGCCACAGCAGCCTGCCGGAGGCACGGGCCCCCTCCCTCCGAGGCCCGACTCCTGAGCCCCGCACAGTGCGCGCACCGCAGCTCTATCCAGCAGTCCCCGGGCCGACCACAGCAACGGGAACGGCAACGGCGGTCCGGCCTGAGGATCCGTGGCGCTCTCAGCTACCGCCCCACCGATCTTCAAATCACGGAGATCGCCACACTCCAGAGCAGGTAGGGTATGCAGCGGAGCTAGGTGAATCGTCTCCGGGCAGGATTAAGCAGGATAATTAACGGATTATGGCGTGGGTAGACGGAGCTCAGCTAAGCTGCGTCCGCCATGATGGCTTGTCAAGCCACGCCCCCCCAGTTGTCAAATTTTAACATATTTTTAACCTTTAGTAAGGATCAGGAACAGGGGGCAAGTTCAAATACATTACGGCTCACTGTGCTGTTTGATGGGTTGGAGGCAGATCCAGTCCACAGCCTCTCGCGCACCCTGTGATTAGATGGTGCTCCTCTTTCACGGCAAGGCGGCCGTGCAAAAAATGTTCCAACAAATTGCCCTGAAGCTTAAAGAGGGCACACAATAGCTCGCCCGCCCCCCGGCGTAGTTTTCTCCGACTCGCCCCCACATCCTGATGAATTAAATTGCTGATGCGTTTCAAGGCATCACGCCTCTTCTTCATGGGCTCAGTTCACAACGGACAACACAGACTCGCTTTTTTGCCACTTCCGGCATTTTTATTATTACTCAATGCCCCTAGTGGGCCTCACTCATATCGTGTATGTCTCAAGGCATCCTGGGACATATAATCCTTAAAGCGAGCACATACTTTCCCCATAGTGGGTGTGCTGTACAGTTGTCAAATTTTAACATATTTTTAACCTTTAGTAAGGATCAGGAACTGGGGGCAAGTTCAAATACATTACGGCTCACACAACACAGCAAACAGCACAGTGAGCCGTAATGTATTTGAACTTGCCCCCTGTTCCTGATCCTTACCAAAGGTTAAAAATATGTCCCAGGATGCCTTGAGACATACACGATATGAGTGAGGCCCACTAGGGGCCATTGAGTAATAATAAAAATGCCGGAAGTGCCAAAAAAGCGAGTCTGTGTTGTCCGTTGTGAACTGAGCCCATGAAGAAGAGGCGTGATGCCTTGAAACGTGTCGGCAATTTAATTCATCGGGATGTGGGGGCGAGTCGGAGAGGGCTGCGCCGGAGAGCGGGCGAGCTGTTGTGTGCCCTCTTTAAGCTTCAGGGCAATTTGATGGAACATATATATATATATATTATATATATATATGCTTGAAAATCCCTGCTGACGCCGCCGCGCCGCAAGAAAGGCCCGCACTCCAGGTAAGTCCAAAGTGAGTCTATTTACTGTAGCTGACGCGTTTCGACCGAGAGGTCTTTGTCAAAGCTGGGGAGGAAACATTGTGACAGTGTATTTAAAACATACAGTGAGACATTGTTGCAAAATCAATCAACATAGGAAAAAGACTTAGGGGCCTATTACGATGGCGGTCGGAAAACCTTCCCGACCGCCATGGTAGCAGGAAAAGACCGCCCGCATGGACCGCGACATCACCGCCAGTCGAATTACGATGACCCGCGGTCAAAATCTGACCGCGGCGGTCTGATCACGGGCCTTAACATTGCGGCGGTTGCTGCTGCCCGCAGCACCGCCACGATGCCGAAAGGAGCATGTCCTGCATTTCCCTGCACTGCGTGGCAGGCACTGCACAGTGCCTGCCACCTGGTACAGGGAAATGTAGGGGGGACCATGGGCATCCCCCCAGTGCACCCACCCCCCCCAACACATTGGGGGCCCGCAATGGGCCCCTGGAAGACAATCACCGCATGCCTTTCCATGGCGGTTTGACCGCTGAGGAAAGGCTGGCCACCGCCGGCATCATAATCCTGCCGGCGGAGCCTGCTCTGCACCGCCACCATTATCCCGGTCCTGCTCCGTCCGCCAGGCAGGAGTGCGGATGGCAACCGGCGGAAAAGCAGCAGTCGGAATTTCCCACCGCCGTGGTCACCACCACCATCCTAATTTGACCGGCGTTTTTCTTGGTTGCGATCGCGGGCGGATGTCCACCGCCGGTCCGGCGGGCGCCACCGCCGCCCCGGCGGTGGACATCCGACCGCCATCATAATAGGCCCTTAGGCATTTGAAAAATGCAAACTCATCAGTCAAAGGGAAAAAAGACTACAATAGTCAAAATGGACAAAAAAAGTAAAAAAGTGTTTTCATCCCAGAAATAAATAAAGGGTGTCTCACCCGAAAAGAAAAAATATACATAAAAAAGGTAAAATATCAAAAATTGATATATGAAGAGAATTGCAAGTGCAAGTAGAAATATCTACTACATACTCTCTCCTATTGTCCAGAGAGTATGTCCCACATTACACATTATGATACAAATTGATGGTCCAGTGACCTTTAACATAACGAAAGGGACAATACCCAAGGAAGAGACCAAGGAAAAAAGGAGGAAAAACAAAGGAGGAAAACAAAGAGGAAAAGAGGAGAAAAGGGGAGGAGTGAGCACGACACGTGTGTGTGAACATAGATATGCAGTCCAAACGTCCACAACAAGTACAGACGTCCATCCCCTGCGTATAATACACAAGACGGGGGTGAGAACATGGAAACTGGGATTCATAGTTCAGGTGGAATCTACCAGATCTCAAGGCGGAAAACACAATCAGACACATAACCACATAGCCGACATAGTAGAGAGAAAAAAGAGAGAGAGAGAAAATAAGCAGCGTGGTGTTCATTCCCCCAAAACAGATCTCATAGCCCTAGTTACATTTAGATGGTATTATCCTAAGTGAACATGGAGTTCCTCGTCCTGGTTCAGACCTTCCGGGTGTTTGCTGTTAAGACTGATTATGTATCTTGATTCCAGTCTTCTTAGTGCTCGTTCCCTGTCTCCACCCCGACTCTTCACGGGAACCCTGTCAATTAAAAAAAATGAGATTTTTAAATTCTCAGTTTTGGTTGAGCCATGCAGAGTGTTCCAGTGCCTAGCCATGGGATATGTCACATCATTATTCTTTATGGCCCTTAGGTGCTCTAGAACACGCTTCTTCACCGGAAAGATTGTGCTACCGACATGCCTCAGACCACATACACACATTAACACATAGACAACAAAGTCAGTGTTGCAATTGATGAAAGGCCTGATTTTGTGTTGTCTGCCATTGGGTAAAGGAACTGTCCTGACATTAGTACTTTGGGTGCACGCCTTGCAATTTCCACACTTGTGGAATCCTGGGAGTTCCCTCAACCATGTGCTGCTATGTGTCTGGGTGGGTTCCGTCAGGCTATGGACCAACATATCCCTTAGTGAGTTGCTCCTGCGGTATGTGATATTGGCGCTAGGTGTAACTAGTTTGCCAATAATGGGGTCCAGTTTGACCAAATGCCAATGTTTTCTGATTATCGCCTGTACCCTAGTGCAATCGGAATTATATGTGGTAATGAGTCTGATTTCTGGTTTGGTGTCCTTCCTAGGCCTAGGTTTAAGCAAGGTTTCCCTCTCCACCCCACTCACTTTCTGTCTGGCCTTCTCCACTACCTTACGTGTGTACCCTCTTCGAAGGAATCTTCCTACCATTCTGCCTTCCTCTGGTGTATAAGCTTCAGGTGTGCTACAATTTCTCCTAGCTCTGAGAAGTTCCCCATAGGGGATACTATTCTTAAGCTTGGGAGGATGGTGGCTTTTGGCATGGAGGATGCTGTTTCCCGCTGTCTCCTTCCTCTGCAGGCTTGTCTGTATTGTGTCATTAAGTGCTTCTACTGTGACATCAAGGAAGTCCACCCTGTTCTTACTGGTGGTACTGGTGAACTTCAGGTTCAACTCATTGTCAGAAATATATATATATCTCTAAGGTTCGTAGATGTGGAGGAGTTAAAAATAGTAAATCCTTAACTCCCTCTGTGCACTTACCTTTTGATATTGGATTTTTCTGTGTATTTATGCATGTATATATATATAAATGTTTGCATTAATACGACTTTAAGGCATAGACACAGTAACACTGTTTGTAGACAGAAACATATTCATTTATATTTAGATTGATTATAGTTAATGGAAGCCTGAATATTGAAATGGCTAACATTGGTTGCCATTTTGCTTTGTGGCACGTGAACATTTTATTTCTATGTGAAGCTGGAGTTCTAGTTAACAAACGCGATGTTCTGTTTTCCTTCTTTTCTATGTGAAGAAATGGTTTCTTTTGTTTGTGATAATCATGGAATGCTTTAATGAGCGCATCCAGGAGACACCTCCAGAGTACAGGCTGGCTCCTGTATCTCATCCTGTTACAGCTAGTGTAGGTTTGCAGGACACTGTGAGAATGTTGTATTGTGAGTAGTCCTGAGAACCTAACGAGCACATAATTGTATCATCTTGCTTTCACCTGATTAGGCCTTCTCATGAGAACTGCATGTAGCTGTCAAATGTTAGACATGTGTGCTTTAAATTAGTGCAGTTTAGATTAGGGAGAGAGTCTTAAATGCTGCTTAGAGTAGAGTAGGAGATTTAGAGTAAATTCTTAGGGTTAGAGAATTGACTTTCCTTTGTCCTTCCCTTTGAGGAGACTTTGATTCAATTTGCACTTCATATTATTTGATGTATTTGTATTTTGATTATTAATCAAAACTAATTTGATGTTTCCCTTCTGTAACCTTTTAACCTTTAATAAACCTTCATGGTGTGAAACTTAAATATTCTTTCTTTCTCGTGGAGCCTAATATGCTTCAGATTTATTGAACGTATTAACTTGTTGACCAAGTTCAGTTGTGAAATTCGATCCATCCGATAGCGCTTTATGATTCCCAAATTTGCACAAAGAAAAAGCGCTAACAATATTTTGCCTCTTTGGATTGTTGTAATGATATTCTGTACTGTCATTATTCAGGATTTAATGTTCCCAACTAAAATCCGCACTGATAACGTTTCATTGTAGGAAACTTAGGATGATACATTCTGTAGAGCAAACCACATTGTCTCCCATAAACCTGAAAAAGTGATGCTCTGGATGCTAATTAGAATGCTGCAGAAATGTGATATGTTTGCAGCGGTTTGATTGCCTTGCATTCAACAAACTCTGCTTAGGGTAATACAGTACTACTGAAATGCAGTTATACCACATTGCATCATGGCCGCAACTAACAGCAACAATCAGATAGTAACTGCTCGTTGAATACCTGCAGAAAACTGATGGTAAACATAGCTACCACAAGTTTTTTCTATACTGGCCATTAAACTCATCAAGCATTTATCTCGGGCCAGGAGCCATTAGAGGCTTGCCACTTTTTCCTTTTCCTTGAGATTATTGCAGCAGGCATAGCAGGGTCATAATCTGTGAGAGGGCGAAAGAGAGATAGAGATGAGGGAAAGTGGAAGAAAAGAGTGAGTGGATGGAGAGAGATCATGGGGATAGGGGGCAGAGACAGAGTGAATGAATGGAAAGAGAGAGACAAGAGGTATGGAACTGACTGTTTTGAATATTTTTACCAGGGTTGCTTCTGGTTTTCAGCCTGGCACAGTCTATACATGTATGGAAAAGTCAGAAACAGGGCGTTACACTTCATGTAAATGAGTCTTTTTGTCTCCGACAAGGATCTGCTGGTCCAACTTTTCTTCGTCCATCCTCTCCCTACAAAATTAAAGTCTGTGGCACAGCACAACATGGTAACTCCTAATACTCAAAGAAAGTTTAGGATGGTTGGCAGTTAGAAATTTTTACTTGCCTACTGGACACCACTTTTTAAAACCAGCCAGCCAGGGACTGGTGTTAGGCATAGGGATAATAACAAAATACATCTCCAATGTCATGCACTTGAAACATAAAGATGTTTGAGTGGCTTTCTCAATCTATAAATGATATTTGGGTAGCTATTTTTCATATTTCTTTTTATTAAGTAGATACATTGGGCTTACCATAATACACAATATTTAGTCGTCACTTCATCATCACAATAGATCCTCATTTTTTTCCAACAAAATGCTAATGTGCCCGAAAAGAGAAAAAAATAATAATAAAAAGCCATACAGATATAATCATGCCTCCATAGTATTCAACAAATACTCAGGTACACTTTCATTAAAGTGCAACTGTACTAAGCCATTATTAAGTGCAATTCGTCGAGTTTACATCTTGATCTCTTCATGAAACCTTCTTATTTAAAAGTAAACCTTCCCTACGTTGATGTGTTTTTCACCACTACATAGGGCAAATCAGAATAGACAGCATTAATAATCGTCATTTCATCATCACAATAGGTCGTTAATTTCTCCAACAGAGTGCTGATGTGCCTAAAAAAACATACAAATATAATCATACCGCCATAGTGTTTAGCAAATGCTTTGGTATGCTTACAATAAAGTGCCACTATGCTAGATTTAGCAGTAAACCACTACTATTCAAAAGTGCATCTCATCTAGTTTCCATCTCGATCTCTTCCTGAAACCATCTTATTTAAAAATAGACCTTCCATACGTCGATTTGTTTTTGCCAAAGTGCCATTGAGCTTAAAATATAGACATTTTAATATTTCTGTATACTATGTTTCTCCATGGCTAAAAAGAATATCAAGTGCTATTTTAGAAGATCTTACTCTGCTTCATTTTCAATCCCCTCCATAAATTGCCAAGAAGCATTGAATCTTTTGGTACCACCAACACTTTTTGCGTATGCCTCCTCAAACTTCTTAGTTCGACTCATCTTGTTATACCACTCCTGATACGTTGGCACTCTAGTTGTCTTCCAATTCTGCAAGATCAAAGATCGTGCAACCAAAGAAGCAATAGCAATGAATATATCAGCCTCTTTTTTCAGTGCCTGGTTTTGCCTCTGTCTAAAAAACACAAAGAGTGCCACCCCTGCCTCTGGTTCGATCCGCTTATGCAATCCTCGACTTAAAGCATCAAATACTTCTTCCCAGAACCAAACAACCATTGGACAGGTAAAAAAAGTATGTAACCAATCGCACCCCCTCCTCCCCAGCTGCTTACAATGAAAGCAGCGATCCTCCGACTCTGGATACATTCTATGGAGGGCTTCAGGAGTATAATATGCAATCCAACGTGCTAAAAAAGACATTCTCTTAAAGTTAGCGGCTTTTAAGGCCTTGTTTCCAAATTCCGAGATCGTCTGCCATTCGACCTCGGAAAAAGTGCACTGTGCTGTCAGCGTGATCTTTTCTAAGAACTTTTTTATCAAGTGGCACTCTACTTGACTCTGTAATAATCTATACCAGTTTCCAACCCCCCTCATCTTTGTCCTAAACAGAGCAGTCATTATTGGGGAGGAGACTAGATTTGGTTGGATTCAACATTTTTTAAGTAAGTGTGCAATCTGCTTGTATCCAAAATATAAAAGCTTGCACTGATCTCCACACCTAGCTTGTAAATCCTGCCAAGTTATGCAATTCCCCTTAACCAAAAAATGTCCCAGTTCTTTAAATCCATTTGTATTCCAATTCCTTACATGGCTATTTGTTATTTGAAGGCCCAGTACTTTACATTCCTTAAGCTGCAAATAACCATACCCTGCAGATTGAGCATTTGAAGAGTAGAATGCTTGAAGTCTCTAACAATACACCTGAAGCAATTTATACCTTGTCTTTTTTGGAAGTTTGGCAGTCTTTATAAATACCGGAAGCTGGGATCCGGCCTCCTGCAGCACCCTCTCAATAAAAAAACTATCCTGAGATCCCTTGGCATCTATGAACCGAAATAGTATATCTACAAGAGAGGCTTCATAATGTATATTCATCTGAGATAATGCCAGTCCCCCCTGATTGGTATCTAGTTGAAACACTCGGATTTTAACTCTCGAAACCTTTTTGTTCCAAATAAAGCGTCTAAAAAATGCCTCTAATTCCTTAAAAAAAGCTATATTAGTTTTGATCCGGAAATTAGTAAAAAGAAAAATCAAAAAGGGTAAAATAGACATTTTTATCATCTCAACACACCCTATTAATGTAAGAGGAAGAAGTGATCGTCTATCCAACAAGTCTTTGATTTTTTTCATCATCACTTCATAGTTTAATTTATAAAGTTCTGTATATTGATTGGTTACTTTTATCCCTAAATTCCGAATTGGGTTGCGATTGGAAGCCTGTTGCTGGAGTTTAAAAGGAAGAGTACTAATAGGGGTATTAAGTAAAAGCAATTCTGTTTTAATATGGTTGATTTTATATCCCTCAATAGCTTGGAACTGCTCAAATTCTGACAATATTGTTTTAATGTTTTGTTCTTCTGGCCTGAGATAAAGTATTATGTCCTCTGCAAATAGTTTAAGCTTAGACATTCCTGCTATCGGTGCCTCTATACCCATATTAGCCCTTGTGCTAGCTGCCAGGGGTTCGATAAAGAAAGTAAATAATACAGGAGACAGGGGGCAGCCCTAGCGAGTTCCCCTATTTATTTCAACCTTTCCTGCTAAATTTGAATTGATAAAAACCTTCGCCTGAGTGCCTTGGTATATACGGCAAAGCATATTAATAAACTGTAGAGGAAAGTCGAACCTCTCAAGGCCAAGAAAAAGAGCACCTCAAACTAGGTTGAATGCTTTCTCGGCATTTACCATCATTATCACAGCGGGCGTCTGATTCACATTAAAAAGATCAAGTGCTTGAACTAAAAAGCCTGTGTTAGACAACATCAACTTGCCAGCCACAAACCCAGTCTGATACATATGGGTTATCTTCTGAGCTATCGGAATGATGCGATTAGCCCAGATTTTCATCAAAATTTTATAATCGCCATTTGATAAGCTAATCGTCCTATATGAATTTACATCTCTTGGGTTCTTCCCCTTCTTGACAAAGCTAACCATTGTTGATTCCTTAAAAGTTGATGGAATCTCCCCCCTTTTTTTATAGACTAAAAAAAGCGCCGTCAAAAAAGGAAACAATTCTTTAGAAAAAGTTTTATAAAATTCTAAAGGAAGGCCATCGTTGCCACAGGCCTTACCACAAGGCATTGTGGCCAGGGGCTACTGGATTTCTAATACTGTAATATCCACTTCTAATCCTTCCGATTGTATGCTTTTTCTGTTGTGACAATTTTATAGACTGGAAATAATGATATGTAGTCTCATTTAAGACCGCATAAGTTGTTATAATGCTGCAATTGTTTTTGGCTATCTTATCCTTTTCAGAAACTACAGCCCCTGCCCCCGGTTCCTCCAGTTACGAAATCATTACTGCTTCCTGCTTAGCCCTAGTTGACCAAGCCAGGAACTTCCCCACCATCTGGCTTTCCTCATACACCTGTTGCTGTACAGCCATGAGCTCTGTATTTCCTCTAAGATAAAGAATTCCCTCAGCTCATGATTCGCTTTAGTCAACTTCATATCAACTGAAATTTGTGTCCCCAACCGGCTAATCTTTTTCTGTAAAGCGGTATCAACTGCAGATTGGAGTTCAGCTATACGTATCGCCCGACTTTTAGCTTGTGAAGCCATAAATGCCACCATCTGTCCAGAATTGTTGCCTTAAAGGCTCCCCAAACTGAAAAAAATGATGCAGTGCCCTTGTTTATCCGAAAAAATTGCTTGCAATCCATTCCTGATTAGAAAGAAGGCTGCGATCCATTTGCCACCTCAACCTCTCCCTCTTCCTCATTTCAGCTTCCAGTTCAATACTAACCAGTGAATGATTAGAAAAGGAGTTAGCCCAAATTTCAGAGCCAACACAGTTAAGAGAGCGGGAGGTTAAAAAAAAGTGTATACGAGAAGTTGATTTAAATCGCTGGGAAAAGCAAGTATATTGCGAGAACTCTGGATGAGCTCTCCGCCATGGGTCTAACAATTGCTACCCCTGTTTCATTATATCTATTACTTTCTTAGTACACAGTTTTAACTGTTTTTTAGTTTTATTTGAGGTGTCTCTTGCTAAATCCTGGATAAAATTAAAATCACCTCCCATGATTATAGGGCCCTCTGCTCCCATGGCCACCTCGTTAATCTGAATGATTGCTTTGGGGTCATCCACTATCGGGGCATAATAGTTCACTAGGTTAAACGGATACCCATTTAGCCGGGCTGTAATCCAGATCCATCTACCATTATGATCTCTACGAACTTGTATATCCTCCCAGTCTACCCTTGTCTAAGATACACCGCTACCCCCTCACCGCCAACCAGGCTGAAGCAAAATATGTTTTGTAGTAATATTTAAGAATAAAAAGCTTTGGTGTGTTGGTTTTAAGATGGGTCTACTGAAGCAGTAAAACTTATGGAGAGAAAGAAGTTAGCCACCTAATTAAGCCCCCATACTTTTGTTTGTTAGATACACCATTAACATTCCACAATATTATTTGAATTTTAAGACCCATCGCCTCTGTAGCCATTTTTCATAAGAAACTTCGTTTTTATCACAATTCTTCTCTCAATTATGTTATCTCCTATGACTCTGCTTATTTTTTCTGCCCGTGCTCCCCAGCACCCAAAACATCCCCCCGAGGACCCACACCCCCACAAACCCATATGAGAGAAGAATAGCCCACAATACCCCTCTCATGATGATAAACACTCCTTTTGGGTGCCATGATATTGCACCCGGATAAACTGCCCATCCCAGGCATCAGAGAAAAAAAAAAACATCTGTTATGACCATCGATCTCCGCCACCCATTCAGCTTTTTCTCTCCTTTCCCCTCTTTTCCCCTCCTCTCTCCTCTTCCTCTGCCCCGCAAGGCCAATCAATATTTAACTTGAGATCTTTTGTAGCATTTCCTGGGCTTCATCGAAATTAGTGAACATATGAAATTTGCCTTTTACCAACACTCTTTATTTAGACTGTTGGACAATTGCTGTCTGTGCGCCCTGTGCTTTAGACAGATATAATAACTTTACAAATTCCTTTCTGCAACGCGCTGCCGCTGGAAGGCCCAGTGCAAGAAATTTCAGAGCCATAATTTCGCATTTGTGCATTCTCCTCTCCTAACAATCAGAGACATCCTTGAGAGCGGGCAGGCAATCCCAAATGCGCTGCCTCTAGGAGACTGACCCACCTTCCCCGTCCCACAATTCACTGCATGGCCCTGCTTCCCCCTCCAGGTCACAGGACGCCGGCTGGAGGAGACGCGGGGAGATACAGCTGCATGGAGCAGCAGAACATAACGGAGCACACAACGCTGCTGAATGTGCTGTAAACACGCAGCAGTTAATGCCCTGGCCAACGGCGGTGTAGCCAGCAGCTTTCTCGACGCTACGGTGGGACTCCTGGCTCCGGGTTCCTGGATTGGAGCCTGTTGGGGGAGTAGAGTCTACCTCCCCTTCTCTCCTCCTCTCCCCTCAGCAGACTGGAGCAGCCTCTTAGGAAGCAGCATCGGTGACATGTTTTCTATATTCAAACAGCTGAGTGTACAGCAGGAGTAAAACACAGGAGCATTATGTTTTTGCCTTCTTCTGGCTTTTTCAGCAAAAAAGAAGACACCAGAGACTGCACCAGGGGGGAGCCACCATGTTTCACAGCAGGGGGTAAGTACCTAAGCGAATGTTGATGCATTTGTAAGGCACTCTGGTTGTGGTTCCCTGGGTGGTCTCTCTTCCCTAATTAAGGCTGGAACAAGGGCGCCCTAAAATGGGGAAGCATCTAAAAATGGTTAACATGATGGGTAACCTGGATACTGCAGTGGCTCTCAAAGCTAAAACGCGAACTGCCCAAATGAAGAATGCAGCGGCAGCAAGAGCAGAGCGCAGTATAAAAATACATCAAGGCTCTGCGAAAGTATCTTTGAGCTCGGAGGAGGATATTTTAGATAATGGTACAGAGGCCGGATCTGCAGAGGCTGCCCAGGGCACTGTCTCACAAGTGCTGCTGGCATTAGAAGGTTTAGGGGTGGAAACCTCCATAGCAAATCTCGCTAGATGAGAATAACCGGGCAGCAATGACTACAGAGAAGGAGAAAGTAAAAAGACAGCGAGCGGGAAAAAAATTCACAGATGGATAATAACCAAGCAAGCACCAGCTCAACCCCAGGCAACCAAAAGACTACCCACTTTTTGTAAAAGAGATAACACCATTAAATCCGTCTCTGGGAACCTCTCTAAATAGCGAATCAGGGTTTCCAGTAAATACGCAACCTTTTGTTCAGAATCCAAAACAGATAGCCCAGCAAGATGAAGGTAAGCAACTGCCCTTTGCTGACCAGAGTACATTTTTGATAACAACACAGTTCCAGGAGCAGTCTCTCATTGTAGCGGATATGCAAGATCAGCAAGATCAGATGCTTCCAGAACCAGGGGAACGCAAGGGAAGCAACTTTTAAAACAGCAGCAAGGAGAGGAGACTACTGTGCAGTAGGATATAAAGACTATGCTGAACCTCATCCTGGGGTAAAATTAGAGAATTAAAAGTTACACAAGCAAGTGAAATAGCATCCCTGCATCAGCGACTGTCTAAAATTGAATAAGCAGTAGGTAGTTTCCCAGCAAGAATGCAAGAGGCTGAGTCAAGGATCTCGCAGTTGCAGGACCAGATGAATATCATGTAGCAACAAGTCACCCTAGCAAGGAAGGAAATATATTCACTAGAAATTAAAATTGACGAGTTGGAAAACCATTCACACCGTTTCAATTTACGCTTGATAGGGGTCCCAGAATGTTGTTAAGGGGTGCAAGTCCTTCGGTTGGTTGAGACATTCATAAAGAAAAATGTACTGCCAGAGCATTCAGGAGATCTTACAACTATGCGGGCACATAGGGTCCCAGCTCAGCCATACCCAAATTCAAAACTTCCACGCACAATCTGGGTAAATTTTGCGGACTTTCACATAATGGAACAGATTTTAACCAGAGCTATTCAGAAGAAGCAGTTCACTACTGATGAAAGTACCTTGCTGCCGTATCGTTTCGGGTATTTGGGTAGCTGATGAATCTGACTCCAGGTCTGTTGCACCACAACATGCTTTATGGGAACTCAGACTCCTGTGTTAATCTACTCCCCAAAGCAGAAGGCAGCCTCTGAAAGGTGTCAGGGCTGATTGTGCACCGTCAGGCTGTGAGTCTTCACAGTTTTCGTTTTAAGGAGAGAAGGACCTAGGCACTTTTCAGTAATACTGCTATTTTATCAATAGGACAGTGAAGACACTTACCTTTGGGCTTCAGTGCTTTAATGAGGCAGTACTAGAGCCTCACAACAGAAATGACATGGATTTGATGAGGAAATGTTGGGCCATACCAACTGTTAATAACATGGTTGCAATACTTTTAATGGATCAGGACCAGCCCTTCTCAGAAGGACTGCCTTAAATAAAACAGTACATTACCAGCACGTCTCTTAAGTAAAACATTACTGTCTCTCCACTTGTCACTGAAGCTTCTATACTTTTCAGAAGCCAGTGCAAACATTTCTCTGTGGGAAGGTATTATTTGATCAACAGCGTCAACACTTCTTAGCAGTCACATGCCATAAAAGGACAGAATCAGAACTTCTCAAAAGCACAGCTTTATGCAAAATAGTATACAGGCAGCACTTCTCAGCAGAACGTCTGTTATTTAATTGGACACTATCATTGCTTGCTGGATGGCCCATGTACTGCTCATGGGAGAGAATCTTCTTTCCTTAGCAGGCTTGCAATAGATTATTGTGGGAGGTACTATGGGAAAGGACCACCCCTCCTTAGAAGGCATAACTTGTGGGATCTGCTATAACATCAGTTGGGCCCTACAGATAATACACATCCCATCCTAGACTTGATGCCCAGGTGTTTACCCATGGGTCTCTTAAACATGATGGTATCAGACACAAGTGGGTTTTCTATGGGTTCAGGGCACCCACAAACAATAAACTGGGTGCAGTACATTTTGGAAATGTGGAAAGCAACTGAAAGTGAAACTCCATTTTATGACACATATCCTTTTGTTGCAGGTATGATGCCCTGGGATGTACAGAAACATACCGTAAACATATGTTTGTATATCTACACAACTCTCACTATGATTGGCTGGCTAGAAAAATGCATATAATGTGATGTTGTCAAACTCTTAACATTTTATTTCCTTCCAGTCTCCCTCATGCAGGGACAGAACCCTGCTAGGCCCTGCCATGCATACACTATATAGAATGATGGCCCAACAGATCAGCCAACATAAAAATCACAAAGCCATGCCAGTTCCTCAAAACTTAATATTGCTAATGACCTCTCTCATCCTGATTGGCTGGCCAGTGGAACAGGCAGAACATGACGTTTGTCAGATTTTTAGTAGTTTTCTTTCAAAACATGGAAATTCCCTCCAGTCTCTTACGCAGGAATAAATCCCTGCCAAGGCTTGGCCCCAGGTTGTATTCCTCTTCATTTCTTGAGCACTGTGGTACTAGACATGTATGGGCTCTTTATGGGTTCATGGTGCCCACCGACAATAAACTGGGTGCAGGGTATTTGGGAAATTCGAAAGCTTCTGAAAACAAAATGCTGGTGTAGGATACCTATTGTTTTGTCACAAGTATCAACCTTAGCCGCAGGTAAACAAACTACAACCATATATTTTTAACACCCATTTACCCTAAAGTTTTTACCACTAGGAAACCAGACCTTCCTCACTCAGATTGGCTGACTGGAACAATGCATTGAAAATGACGTTTGTCAGAGTTTAAGCATTTGTTTTTGAAAACGTGGTAATACCCTTGAGTCTTCCTCATGCAGTTAGATATCCCTGCTAAGGCCTGACCCCAATCTGTGTTCCTCATGGATTTTTGAGTATGGGGATAACAGACTTGCATGAGTTTTCAAGGGATTTGAGAAGGGATCCAGAAACTAAACACCAGGGAATGTTTATGGTAGGGGAGCTTCCACAAGGTATATTATATCCATAACATTTGGCTCCAGAATTGGCCTGCATCCGGGTAAACCTACCAAACCTGTACATTTCTAAAAAAGGAAAGTCAGAGTGATATTTCCTGTATATATCCCAACAGATATAAATACTGTTGGAGATGGCCCTTTCTGCAGGGTTGTTCTCACACTTTTTGCCTTCACCCTCCTGTTTTCTGAGCCCGTTTTTGTTGGTTTTTAGGACTCTGCATACCTTACCACTGGTAACAAGTGCTAAAGTGCTTATGATATCTCCTTAAAACATGGTAAAATTAACTTATGCCAATTTGGCATATTTAATTTACTTGGAAGTCCCTAGTAAAGTGGTACTACATGTGCCCAGTGCCTGTAAATTAAATGCTACTAGTAGGCCTGCAGCACTGATTGTACCACCAGCTTAAGTAGCCCTTTAAACATGTCTCAGGCCTGCCATTGCAGCCTGTGTGTGCAGTTTTAAACTGCCATTTCGACCTAGCAAAATAAACCTTTTGCCAGGCCAAAACCTTCCTTTTTAATACATATAAGACACCCCTAGAGTAGGCCCTGATCAGCCCTGAGGGCAGGGTGCATAGTATTTAAAAAGTAGGACTTGTACTTTTAAGTTTCACATGTCCTGCTAGTGAAAAACTCCTTAAGACATTTTTTTCACTACTGCAAGACCTGCCTCTCCCATAGGATAAAATTGGAGTTAACTTATTACATTTAATATGCTGTAACTTTCAATAGGAGCAGGTAGACCGTTCGAGTTTAGTGTCTAAATAATTGTAATTAAAATCTCTCTTTAATAGCAAAGTCGGATTTTTAATCGCAATTCTGTAATTGCCACTTTTAGAAAGTTGGCATATTCTTGTCCTAACCATTTGGTGGCTGCAGGGTAATCTTGGGTCACATGGCTAGGTGTAGCTAGCAGCTGGTGTATTTCTCCCAGACAGTGCGACAAAGAAAAGATAAGTGTTGGCAGGATGAGCTACTCTAAGTTAATGAGGGGAGGAGCTGTCACCTACCACACTTGCACATCACAAAGGCTCTGCCTGAGCACTCTAACAAAGGACTTGTCACTAGTGTAGTGTGACCCCAGACACACTGGGGCAAGACAGGGAGGTAGGGGATGCCTGACAGCTCATCGGGTGGAAACCTCTAGAAGCTTCACCAATTCAAAGTGGGCACCAGGTATAAATGCTGGACCTCAGACCCTAACTCTTCAGTACGCTTCTGGACCTGTGGACTCTGCAAGGAAAAAGGACTGCTGTTCTCCTGAAAGGACTGTCACTCTGCTAGACTGCTGGTCTGAAGGACTGCCGCCTTGCTGTGCTAACCTGCTGCCTGCTGCCCTCTTGCCTGAGTGAGAAGGCCTGGAACTGCATCTGTTGAACCCAGGACCACAACAGTGACTCCAAGGTCTAGTTGGCTGGCCTCCTGACTACAGCCTCAGGGACAGAAGGCTCCAACAACCTTGAACCGAGCACCTGGACACCTGGCCATCTGTGAGTCCTATCCTTGGAAGTGGTGCTACCCCAGTCCTGGACCCTTGGAAGTGGGCCTGAAGGGGCTCTGCCAGTCCATCTGTGGACCCAGCAGAACTGGTTCATCTCCGCGGCAAAACCTCAAGCAGAACCAATGAATCGCCGCTGCTGCATGGACTTTCCTGCCGCAAGGACTTTGCACCACCTATGCAGCCCACAGCCCATTGGCACCCCCGCTGTGCAATGCATCCTTGAGGCAGGCGCTCGCATCACAAACCTTTCGTCGACAGCAGCCTCATTGACACAGTACTTGCATGCCACATAGCTTCTTCAGAACCAGCCAGTGTGAAACGGATCCTCGAAGCAGGAGTTTGCATCACAAGTCCCTCATCAACGGCCACCTCGACGACACGAGACTTTGCATCGCAGCCTCGCACCTCCTCGATTTATTTATTAAAATGTACTCTATTTTTCTAAATTGGTGAGGGATTGTCTTTGTGTTGTGTTGTTGCTTTATTCCTGGTTGAAGTGTTGCACAATATTTTGCATATTGCCTCTAGGTTAAGCCTGACTACTCTCTGCCAAGCTAACAAAGGCTTGAGCACAGGTTAATTTGGGGTTGCTTGTGCCTCACCTTGACAAGGATTGTGGTTCCTGCATGAAAAGGGTTTCGCCCCGCACCCACAACCAGTAACCCAATTTCTTACAGTTACTCAGAATTACATGCACATGTGTGCAAAATCACAATGTCTTCAGTTTTCTATCGTAGAGAACTCCAGACCTTTTGACACATAGCAAAAGTCCAATCATCCAAAATGTCCACATTTCTGCTTATCACCAATAAAAATTGCACCCCACATGTATGGGTGCACCTCTTCATTGGGCAGGAATAGGCCAAACTTTTAACTGTTTGAAGACTACATTGATAGTACAATGACTTCCCAGGGCCATAGTTTTGGCCTGTTCCTATCCATTATGATAGGCTCACCCAATCTTGTGAGATATTGTTTTATGGGTAGAAGTGTGGGAGCATTTGATGGTGGGACTTTTGTTGCTCCCCACACATTTGAGAACTGCTGTCACAGACATATGAGGGAATTCTGTTTCTTCAACCAAAGTTTGACATTTGCAGGTCATTCCAGTTTAAAAAAAGAGTGGTGGCATCCACTCAAGCTACAGCATCCAGAACTCCCCAGGATGTGTGGTTTTCAGAATATGTCTCTGCTTCCTAGGTTTCATTAGGCCAGCTAACCGTGGCCCAAATATTGCAATGTTCCACCTCTGAAAAATTAACCTGATTACATGCTTCTTTCTTGCATTTTTTATTGGGCATGTTCTTGTATAATTTGTGTACAATAGGCCCACCCACGATTGTGGGTACTGTTATAATCAGGAGAAGATGGAAACACGGGATGGTATGCCATTTACCATTATCTATTGAATTTCCCTAATTTTTTTGCTTTCTATTGTAAGCCAGTATATGCCAAAACACTAGCTCAAACAATATCCTCAGAATTACCTGGATAATTTTGGGTACTCCAGCATGTTTCAAATTACACCCTATTTCTAAACTTAGATTATTGGGGAAAATTCAGACATACATAGCTGTTCTCCTCCCCAAATTTGTATTCCACAGTGTTTACAGTGTCAAGAGATGCATGGTCATTGAGCAGTTCAATCATTGTAAACCACAGCACAATTGTTGGCCCTAGGTATCGTGGGCTTTTGAACAAACTACAAACACTATGCATGTCTTATACAAACAATTGTGTGCCCCAACAAGGAGCCAGATGCTAATTGAATTTATTCCTGGACTAAGAAAAATCCAAGCAGCATCTGTCTCTTTGGTGGGCACAGACGTGTGTGTCAGTGCCCATTAGAATACAAAATGATTATTGCGTTTGTTGTTAGAATAAGAAAAAATCCAAACAGCATCTGTCTTCTTACTGTGGAACAGAAGTGTGTGTCTGGGCCTCGGAAAGAAACCAGACACTATTTGGACTTTTCCTTAGCCTTAATGAAAATCCAAAAAGGTGTGTGCCAGATCTGATGAGCTCAACCTCCTCTGATCACTCAACCTGGAAAGCTTGACACACACTTGAATGCCACATAGACCTTACCAAGCCTAGCTCTACCACTAACCTTCTCTGCCCCATTACTAGCCAACCACATCTAACTGCCTTCATGCTTAGCCTTCACTTCCTTTTAATTACAAGCAGGGCTTCTCCCCCCACCACTCTTAACTGATGTTACTTTAACAAATTTGTTACCCCTAACTCAATCCCAACTGTTCTGTCCAACTACTATTTCTACCCCAGGTTCTTTCTTTTTATGCTCAATTTCACCTTTTTCACATTTCAACATCCTCTCCTCAAATTTAGCTTCATTTGTTGCTGCTGGTATGACCACTCTGTTTCCACTAATATCCATTCCCTTCCCATTTTCATCTTATTCTGTCACAATTACAGAATCCATCATGACCTGGGCATGTTAGCTCCTGCCAATGTCTTATATCGAAGAGGCTGCCTTTCCACTGCCTTACCCCTTAGCCCCAAACTAGGCCCTCCCTAACCCCCACCTATGGACCCCCACTTCTAGACCCCTTAACAAATCCTCAACTATATGGTCCTGTGGATTGCACCCCTCCCCCAAAATGCCCTGGGAGAGACCGCAGCCTGACCTCAACTTCTTTGACGCCCACGAGTTTGGAAATGGCTGGCTTCATGGTACTCACAGCTGCAGAGAAATTCTTTAACTGTGCATTGGTAGCATGCTGCGCAGTGTTGAGGAGACACATCTGCAGTAGTAGCTTCCTCCTTTTCATAAGATTTTGAGCTGGCCCTCTCAAAGGAATGGGACGTTTTTGCACCTTGCTGTTACAAATGATCATTTATTTATGCATCATGAGGCAAAATGTTGATTGACTGTGACACTGTAGAAGCACTGTGAATTTGTATCCTGTAAACAGGTGTGTGCACTTAGCTACAATCCATGTACAGTAGCACCACAGAAAGAAGTATAAAGGTCATAAAAGGTTTTGAATTATTAATCGCTACTGCTTCACTGAATTGGCAAGGGCCTAAGAATATAACTGGCTCAAGGAGACATCTGTGTAGATGGAGACGCCTTTACTATAGATTGTTCTTTTTAAATATAATAGATCTTCACACAATTGGCAAACAAAAACCTATTTTTTAAATTAAACATGCATTAAATATTATTTTAAGCTTCAGAAGTAACTCACATACAGCACATTTTGCATTTTTATTTGCACAAATGATAACCTAATACTAGAAGGTTCCACTATTACTTACTAGTGATCTCCAGTCTTATGCTTCCACATCACCACATCACAGTTCTTATCAAAATAAATGCATTGAGACTTTGATGTCAGGCTACCATCTAGACTATACTGCACTTACAAGTACTTAAAAACACAAGCACTGGCAAAGCCTATGCAAGAACTATTGGCTTTGTCAATGTCTTTTAGCCATGTTGTACATCAGGGTGGCCATGCAGCATGGCTAAAAGTAAATTTAGAAAAAAAGTGGTATGATGCGACAAGTGCTTCTTTTTTTTCTTGTAGCAGATGGGTGGGGCAAGACGGAAAACTGGAGGGAGGGTGATAAGGAGGAAACAGGCAAGGGAGGGAACGGTATGGTAAAAAATAAAAGTGCCTTGACACGGTCAGCACTAGCCACATCCTAGTATTTGTTTTTGTTATGGCAGGTAGAGGGAAGGCTACACAGCCAACGGGAGGGTGCGGGTGGAGCAACATGGACAACGGGGGTCAAGGGGTCAAAGGCGGGGGCCAAATGGGGGAGAAACAATGAGGAAGCTGCAACAGGAGCCTGGGGCATGGGAGTAGAAGAAGCAGAAGGAGCACGGGAGGCAACAGGAGCACGGGGTGGGAAAGGAAGAAGCAACAATGAGCACGGGGTGAAGAGGAAGAAGCAACACAGAGCAGGGGGTAGGAGAGAAGTAACACAGATAACATATGGGGGCTGGCAGGGGAAGAAGCAAGTAAAGAAAATAGTACCTAAATAAGCGCAAACTGTGGATGGACAGCGGAAGAACAGTAATCAGGCTAAATCAATCAGTAGTTGGTCAATGCTCCACACAAAAGAAGAGGAAGTGTAGCCAGCATTTGCTGGCCAATTAGGAGGCAGCAAAGAAAAGTGACAATGAACCTAATGAATAATAAGCAAGATTTTTTTGATTGAGGGGTGTGAAAACCCTTCTCAAGCGTCAATCACAATGTCTGCCACAAAAAGTCACAAACTTAACCTGTGCTTAAGCCTCTGGTAGCTTGGCACAAAAGCAGTTAGGCATAACTTAGAGACAATGTGTAAAGTATTTATGCAGCACTCAAACAGTAATACAGTGTAAACACGTCACACAGAAAAATCCCACACCAGTTAAAAAATAGAGTAAAATGTAATACACAATTTGACACCATAACAACAAAAAACACAATCTGTAGAACTGGAATTATGAATTTTTCAAGTTTTTTGTAAAAATGAACGGCTAAAAGATCAAAGCACCATCCGCGGACATCTAATCACATGAGACTGGGGCAAAGTTGAAAGTTCTGGTCGACAGCGATGGAGCGCGGTTCAGAAATTCGAGGTGGGTTGGGCCCTGTGTCTATTTACTTTCGGACTTAGTAGAATTTTTTAAGAAAAATGTCTGAGAAGGTAAAGTTTAGTGGAGCAAGGCAGGTGGCTGTATTCAAAGAGGAGGCATTGTCGTTGGGGAGCCGCTGGATGAAGTGGCAAAGAACATTTCTACGTTCAGATTTAGTCTCTTTTAAAGAAGTCAAAAATCTCCATCGGAACAAAGCTGCAGGCTTTAGCTGAGGAGGCTGGATACATCTTCTGCGAGGAGCCGCTGATCAAGATTTTCTGCTGCAGAGAAGAACGTACAGCATCTACTATGAAGTCAAGCCGACTGGCGATGCACCTGGGGCACATAGGCGAGCAGGTATATCCCGGTGTCCTCTTGGTTCTGAGGGCACTTTTTGGCTGAAAATTATCTAAGCCCCTACTTTTGGTTTTATGTTGCTTAGGCACCTTTGAAATGTAAGTGGGGCAGGGAACAGCTCCATCCCACACATCCTGGCAGGATGGCCCATCCTGCGAGCACCTAGTTCCCCTTTGTCTCACTGTCTGGGAGGAATACACAAAGACCAACAACCATGCTAATCACAGTCTTGTGACCCTGGACAGGCTATAGGCACCAAATGGTTAAGACAAGAAAATTGAAACTTTCCAAAAGTGGCATTCTGATTTAACATCCGACTTTACCATTAAATAGTGTTTTAAATTACAATACTTTTGAGACAAAGACGTCATTTCTACCTGTTCCCAATCAAAAGTTAGCACTTATTAAATGTAATAAGGTAACCCATGGGAGAGGTAGGCCTCACAGTAATGAAAAACGAATTTATTAGTTTTTCACTACCATGACATGTAAAACTTAAAAGTACATGTCTAAACTTTTCAATACAATGCACCCTGCCCTGTGGGTTGTTTAGGGCTTACCCTAGGGGTGTTCTATATGTATTAAAAAGGAAGGTTTAGGCCTGGCAAACGGTTTCTATTGGCAGTTCAAATTATCAGTTTAAAATTGCACACAGGTTGCAATGGCAGGCCTGAGGCATGTTTAAAAAGGCTTCTTAAGTTGGTGGCACAATAAGTGCTGCAGGCCCACTTGTAGCATTAAAATACAGGCCCTGGTACATGTAGTACTACTTTAGTAGGGATTTATAAGTAAATTAAATGTGCCAATTGGGTGTAGGCCAATTTTATCATGTTTTAGGGAGATAGCAGAAACACTTTATTACTGGTTTGCAATGGTAAGGTTCACAGAGTTCGAAGGCCAACAAAAACAAAGTTCAGAAAATAGGAGGAATGAAGGGAAAATGTTTGGGGACGACCCTGCAGAAGGGCCAAGCCCAAAAACCTTCCTGTGGGGCAGGGTGAAAAGTACTGTGGCGAGGAAGTGTAGGACTCAGAATAACAAATGTTACTTGTGGCATTTTTTACTTCCCATACCCAGAATGAACCTCAAACCTGATCTGGTGTGTCTCCTCCTCCTCTTGTGCATGCTCAGGCGTACCATCATTCTCCCGCGTCCTGTTTTCCACAATGGGTGATTGATTGCTAGAGAGCACACACATGCATCTTTTTGTACAAATGCAAGCTGTAAAGAAACATTGCAAAGTCACTAGGGCTTTTATGTGCCTTAGCATACGTGTACGCCTGAGTTTATATGAGCGTTGTCTCATGGGGCAGCAATTCCTGTTACTAACCTTCTGATTGTGTACTACATTTTCAGAACAATCATCGCCCTCCAAAACAAACACAATATTATTCAATAAACATGATTTTGTTTATACATATAAAACGGAGAGTGCAAAAAAGCACATCAAAATTATACGCTTGCCTTTTTCTTCAAAAGAAGACATTGTGTTTGAATATTTGTGCAGTAGAAAGATACAAACCTTTATCTTTTCCATGCCGAAACAGGAAGGTCACTTAATGAAACACAATGGAACCACAGAGACAACGGAAATCGCAGGATGGAAATGAACAGCTGCACTGAGCGAGAAGGCGATGAACTGTGTTCTTAATTCACTGACAGTCTCAGGGGCATTCTGCAGTGAAGTACAGACTGGTATTTATTTCTATGGGCCTCCAATGCACGCAGAAAAGGTAGCCTGCAATGAGGTTCCCTCAGGGATCGGCGAGATTAACGCGGACTTCCATATGTGCACACATTGCAGCTTGTGATGTTAAAAATCTCTGTCAGAAAACTATCTAAGACAAGCCCTCAAGGAAGTGTTTATGGTCCACATCCTGTTGACACACGTTGTGTAATGGCCACGAGCTACAGCGATAGGGAACAGCTGACAGACACTGCTTTTATTATCAGACAGGGAAAACATCTGTCCAGAGTCCTTGCTTTGTCAGTGTAATTATCCCACTCATATAAAAAAAAACTCACCTTCAAGCCAACTGCAGAGCAGCATCCCACACATGACTTCTTGTAAGCCGTGGATGCCACCTGGCATCCGTCCCTCTGACAAGAACTATGCTATGGAATTTCTATGATTGTTTTTTAGGTCGCAGCCTACCAGCCAGTGGCTGTCTGGTTGCTAAAGACTTCTTGGGGACATTCTGAAAACTGACCTAAGAATGTATTCCGCCCATTGTGTACAATGGCTTTGTGGTTTGTAACTTACATTTGCTTGCTTTCTTTTTGCAGACTTTATTTGTTTTGGGTCCAGCATGTCTTTGTCCTTCCATGGAGCATAGCCTGCTTACTGTATTCTTCCTCGAGTGCCTGCTTTCTGTAAATAGGCCTTTAAATTATGTTATCTTGTCACATTTGCTATGCATACAAAGGCAGAGGTCAAATGTCAGTCTCCGTCTTCGGAGGGAGCTTGGTGTTTACTTTTCTTTCTCTGACTTCAAAGTGAGAGGATTTATCTGACAATCTGGGGATGTGAAAGGAAAGGCTTTTTTTCTAGCACATAACAACATGTAAATGTCTGTATAGGTACTGTGCAAATATTTCAGAATATATCAGAATTAGGAAAGCACAAATGAACCATTTTTTGTAATTCTGAAGTGTGCTGGAAACAAATATTTTAATACAATCAAAACAAATGAGTACACTTGTGATGCCATTTCCACACATTATCTCTTGTGTGCTCTATAGTTTTATCAGTAAAACTGCATGTCTGTGCAAATTTAAAGGTCATTTCAATTGACAATGTTGTCTGTAATAGCAATCCACTACCACACCATACATACTCCACTCTGGGCCACTGCACTCTAGGCCACTCTACTCCACTCTATTTGCCTCCTCTCTATGACACTCTACGCCACTCTACTCTAAGCCACTCCACTCCACGCCACTCCACTCTATGCCACTCTACACTGCTCTACGTCACTCTGCTCTATGTGACTCTACTCTTCTCTGTGCCAATGTACTCCACTTCACTCTGTGCTGCTGCACCCTACTCTACAACACTCTACACCACTCGACTGTACGACAGTCTACAACACTATATGCAACTTCACTCTAGGCAACTCTACTACTCTCTAAGCCACTCCACATCAGTCCACTCCACGACACTCTACTCTACGTCACTCCACTCTACGACACTCTATGCCACTCCACTCTACTACACTCCACTCCACATTGCTTCACTCTATGACACTCCATGCTACGCCACACTACTCTACGACACTTTACTCCACTCTACGTCCCTCCACTCTACGCTCCTCCAATCTACGCCCCTCCACTCTATGACACTCCACTCTATGACAATCCACTCTATTCCACTCTATGGCCCTCCACTCTAGCACACTTTACTTCACTCCCCCCCTCCACTTTACACCACTCTACAACACTCCACAACACTCTACGACATGCAATGCCAATCTACGCCACTCCCCTCTACACCAATCTACTCCACTCAACGTCACTCTATTCCACTCAACTTCACTCTACAACACTCTAAGACACTCCACGCCACTCTACGTCAATCCACTCTACGCCACTCCACTCTACTCCACTCTAAGTCACTCTGCTTTACTCTACTCTACCCCACTCTACTACACTTTACTCTACCCTCCGACACTCCACTTTACGAAACTCCACTCTACGGCACTCTACTCCACTCTACGCCACTCCACTCTACAACACTCTACTTCACTCTGTGGCACACTACACCACTCTATGGCCCTCGACTCTACAACACTTTACTCCACTCTACTCTTTGCCCCTCAACTCTCCGATACTATACGACACTTCACTCATCAGCACTCTATTCCACTCTACAAGACCCCACTCAACAACACTTTACTCCACTCCACTCTACGCCCCTCCATTGTATGACCCTCCAACCTAGGCCTATTTACGATAATCTATGACACTCCAGACAACCCTATGACATTCCACAACACTCTACGCCACTCCACTCCATGTCACTCTACTCCATTCTACTCTACTCAACAATTCTTTACTCCAATCTAGGCCACTCCCTTCTATGCCACTCCACTCCACTCTATCTCACTCCACTCTATCCCACTCCACTCTATGCCACTCCACTCTATGCCACTCCACTCTATGCCACTCCATGCCACTCCACTCTATGTCACTCCACTCTACACCCCTCCACTCAATGACCCTCCACTGCATGCTACTCTATGCCACTCTATGCCACTCTACGACACATCACAACACTCTACTCCACTCTATGTCACTCTACTCCATTCTACTTCATTCTACTCTACTCCACAACACTCCACTCTGTGCCACTCCACTCTATCCTACTCCATTCTATGCCACTCCACGCCACTCCACTCCACTCTACGATACTCCACTCCATGACACTCCACTATACAACACTCTACGATACTCCACTCTATTCCACTGTACGCCATTCTATCTGCCCCACTTTACTCCACTTTGTGACAGTCTACACCACTCTACGATACTCCACTCTACAGCATTTTACCCCACTCTACTCAATGCCCCTCCAATCTACGCCCCTCCACTCTACACCAGTCCACTCTATGCCCTTCCACTCTATGCCCCTCCACTCTACAACTCTCCACTCTATGACACTCTATGTCAATCCACTCTACAATACTCCACTCTATGCTACTCCACACCACTCCACTCTATGCCACTCTGCGATACTTTACTCCAATCTAAGACACTTTGATACACTCTATGCAACACCACTTCACTCTGCGACCCTCTACGGCACTCCACTCTACGACATTCCACTGTACTCTACGATGCTCCACTCTATTCCATTCTACTCCACTCCACTGTACGACATTCCACTCGATGAAACTCTATTCCACAACACTCTACGCCCCTCCACTCTATGCCCTTCCCATGTACTCCACTCTACACCACTCTACTCCACTCTACGCCACTCCACTCCACTCTATTACACTCTGCTCCAGTCCACTCTACTCCACTCTGCGCCACTCTACTCTACGCACCTCCACTTTACACCACTCACCGACACTGCACAACACTCTACAACACTCCACACAACTCTACGCCACTCAACACTAGGCCTCTCCACTCTACGACACTCCATGACACTCCACTCTATGACAGTCTGTTCCACTCTATGACACTCTATGCCCCTCCACTCTACAACTCTCCACTCTACGACACTCTATGTCAATCCACTCTACAATACTCCACTCTATGCTACTCCACACCACTCCACTCTATGCCACTCTGCGACACTTTACTCCAATCTAAGACACTTTAATACACTCTATGCAACGCCACTTCACTCTGCGACCCTCTACGGCACTCTACTCTACGACATTCCACTGTACTCTACGATGCTCCACTCTATGCCATTCTACTCCACTCCACTGTACGACATTCCACTCTATGAAACTCTATTCCACAACACTCTACGCCCCTCCACTCTATGCCCTTCCCATGTACTCCACTCTACGCCACTCCACTACACTCTATTACACTCTGCTCCAGTCCACTCTACTCCACTCTGCGCCACTCTACTCTACGCACCTCCACTTTACACCACTCACCGACACTCCACAACACTCTACAACACTCCACACAACTCTACGCCACTCCACTCTAGGCCCCTCCACTCAATGACCCTCCACTGCATGCTACTCTATGCCACTCTACGACACTTCACAACACTCTACTCCACTCTATGTCACTCTACTCCATTCTACTTCATTCTACTCTACTCCACAACACTCCACTCCACTCTATCCTACTCCATTCTACGCCACTCCACGCCACTCCACTCCACTCCACTCTACGATACTCCACTCCATGACACTCCACTATACAACACTCTACGATACTCCACTCTATTCCACTGTACGCCATTCTATCTGCCCCACTTTACTCCACTTTGTGACAGTCTACACCACTCTACGATACTCCACTCTACAGCATTTTACCCCACTCTACTCAACACCCCTCCAATCTACGCCCCTCCACTCTACACCAGTCCACTCTATGCCCTTCCACTCTATGCCCCTCCACTCTACAACTCTCCACTCTACGACACTCTATGTCAATCCACTCTACAATACTCCACTCTATGCTACTCCACACCACTCCACTCTATGCCACTCTGCGACACTTTACTCCAATCTAAGACACTTTAATACACTCTATGCAACGCCACTTCACTCTGCGACCCTCTACGGCACTCCACTCTACGACATTCCACTGTACTCTACGATGCTCCACTCTATGCCATTCTACTCCACTCCACTGTACGACATTCCACTCTATGAAACTCTATTCCACAACACTCTACGCCCCTCCACTCTATGCCCTTCCCATGTACTCCACTCTACGCCACTCTACTCCACTCTACGCCACTCCACTACACTCTATTACACTCTGCTCCAGTCCACTCTGCGCCACTCTACTCTACGCACCTCCAGTTTACACCACTCATCGACACTCCACAACACTCTACAACACTCCACACAACTCTACGCCACTCCACTCTAGGCCCCTCCACTCTACGACACTCCATGACACTCCACTCTATGACAGTCTGTTCCACTCTATGACACTTTATGCCCCTCCACTCTACAACACTTTACTCCACCCCACACCTCGTGCCTCCACTCTACGCCCCCCACTTTACACTACTGCACTACATTGCACAACACTCTACACCTCTTTATGACACTCCATAGCACTCTACGCCTCTCAACTCCACGCCACTCTACTCCACTTCACTCTATGCTCTATGTCATTCCACTCTGCGACATTCTGTTCTATGCCCCTCCACTCTACGACACTTTACTCCACTCCACTCTATGACCCTCCACTCTACGCCACTCTACTACACTCTATGACACTCCACACCACTCCACAACATTCTGTACCACTCTGCTCCATTCTACTGCCTTCTACTTTGCTCCACTCTACAACACTTTACTCCACTCTACGCCACTCTCTATATGCCACTCCCCTCCATGCCACTCTACTCTACAACACTCCACTCTACGCCACTCCACGCCACTCCACTCTATCCCACTCCACTCTTCTCCATTCCACACCACTCCACTTTATGCCACTCCACTCTACGACACTCCACTTTATGACACTCCACTCTACGATACTTCACTCTATGACACTCCATTCCAGGCTTCACCACTCCACTCAATGACATTCTATTCCACTTTACGCCACTCTACACCCCTCCACTCTACAACACTTTACTCCACTCTACTCTATGCCCCTATACTCTCTGCCGCTCCACTCTACACCCTCCACTTTATGCCCCTTCACTCTATGACTCTCCACTCTATGCCACTCTATGCCAATCTACTCTACGCCACTCCACAACACTCTATGCCACTGCACTCTATACCAATCTATGCCTCTCTGCAACACTTTACCTCACTCTAAGACACTTTTCCCCACTCTATGCTACGCCACTCCACTCTACGACATTCCACGCCACCCCACGACACTACACTTTATGACACTCCACTAGACTCTACGACACTCTATGACATTCCACTCTACAACACCCTCTCTACGCCACTCCATGACACTTTACTCCACAGCATTTTATGCCCCTCTATGCCACTCTACTCCACTCTACTCCATCCCACTCTACACCACTTTACTCTACACCACCCTACTCTACTCAAGTCTATGCCACTCTACTCTACTCTACACCACTCCACTCAACGCCACTCTACTCCACTCTATGACACTTTATTAAATGCCACTCTGCAGCCCTCCACTTTATGACCCTCATTCTACAACCTCTCACTCTACAACACTTGACTTCACTCTACTCGAGGACACTCTACTCAGTGACACTTCATTCTACAACACTCCATGACATGCCACTCTGACACTACGTCACTCCACTCCACTCTCTGGAACTCTGTTTCACTCTACAATACTCTACTCCACCCTATAGAACTCCACTCTATGACACTACTCCACTCTGTGCCCCTCTACTCTACACTCCTCCACTCTATGACACTCTACTATAATCTATGGCACTCCGCTCTAAGACACTCTGCTCCACTCTACGCAACTCCGTATATGTCACTCCACAACACTTATCTCTTCGCTACGCCCCTCCAATCCACTCTACTGTACTCTATGACATACTACTCCACTCTACTCCACTACTCTACTGTACACCACTCCACTCTATGCCACCTGACTCTACTGCACTCTATGACCCTCCAGTCTACACCAATCTACACCACTCCACGCTACTCCATTCCACTTCACTCTACTTCATTCCACTCCACTCCACCTTACTCCACAGGACTCAACTCTACTCCACGACACTCCACTCCAAACCACTCTACGACACTCTTTTAGCCATGCTGAACAGTAGCAGCCACACTTGTGTACAACTTTGCTAAAACACATTGGCAAAGCCAATAGCTCTGCATAGGTGTACTGACCTATTGCCTTTGCCAATGCTCATTTTATGATTGCTGGCAGGCTTGTTCCAGAGTGGACGTCTTGCAGATTTTCGGAAGGTATAGGTTTGAAAGGAATAGGGTATTTTGCCAGTTTTCTCATGATATTGTTTAAGGTGAAGCAGCCTGATGCATTATTCAGTTGTTTTAGTTTAGCCATGGCATGGTATACTTTCAATCATTTGGTTCAACTATTTGCATTTCATTTTATACCCCAGAATGCTTTCTTTCTGTATCAACTGCATTCATTTAATATCTCAAAGCTGCAAAGCTCTAGTGATGCTCAAACGTTTGTAGCCACTTTCCAAACCACAAAGCTTACTTTGGGCCTTATTACGAGTACGATGGTCCTGAGACTGCCGTACTCGTGGTGGCAGCCCAACCGCCACCACCCCGGCGGTACAGTTGCCGAATTACGATGGTGGTGGTGGGACTGCCACAAGACCACTGCCACCACCAGGATCCAGGATCCCACGGCGGCAGAGGTGGGGAAAAGCAGGTGGGAATCGCTGTGGTGCCGATGCCGGCACCGCCGAGCAGCTTTTGACCTGCCTTTCCACAAAGCATTTCATGGAGGGGACTTCGCCATGAAATGCTTGGCAGAAAGGCATAGAAAGGGGCCCCCAACAGGGCCCCCGGGCAAATGTGCCCATGGGAGTGCATGCGGGGGGGGCACATGATGTACCCCCCAAAAGTGCACAGCCGTGCGTGCACTGTGTGGTATGCACGACATGGTGCATGCCACACCATGCACGGATGTGCTGGAGGCACTGTCACGACAGCGGTATGCTGTTTAGGCTCTCCTATGAGCCAAACATACCCGCCGCTGTGACACCGCCACCGCCGCCAGCCGTGGATTCAACTCGGAATCCGGGGGGCGGCTTCACCACGGGCTTGTCGGTCGATCGCCAAACTCATAATTAGGGCTTTAGTCAAGCTATAATTCAACCAATTTAAACTCAAAGTTATCACTGATGGTTGTCGAGGCAGAGCACAAGGGCACCAAGCAGGCTCTGCCCACATGACATTAGTGGAGATAGCAAGTATCAAAGCCTGGCTCAGATGCCAAGTAAAAAATGCTGCTCCATATAGAATGATCCACACATTTCTGGGTGACTCACACTCTCCTGCTCCAGTCCCAAGCCACTCACTGTAAACTTTAAGGTGTCAGGTAATCCTGCCTTTCAACAAAATACACTGGACTATCTATGGTTTGAACCTCCTGCCTGACAGGTGCCATCAAAACTACAGTAAAAACTGAGAACTGTTTATGTAAAAGGAAGTGTAAATAAAACTGTACGAGGCTCAAGATTTGCAACAGAAAAGATACATAGTGTTCTTTTAGCCTATAGACTCGCCCTACCCCAACAGATCAAGATTCATTGAAACATAATATTAGCATTATAGCCTGCTGCCATCAAAAAAGACCACCTTAAATTATGACGGGTGTTTTACAGTCAGGTGAAGAGGCTTGCTGTATCCCACACACTTATGGGAGAGCTCTATTGCATATTAAGCAGCAATTGAATCCAAGCACATACACTTAAGGAGCTGTGCTGTACACTTCACTCCTGAACCAAAAAGCAGCTTTTTTATACACATGCCCAAATGACCTGTGTTCATAGCACCATGTGTGGGAGTAAATACCATGCTTCTGTGTAGGACCGGCTGTAATTCAAATTAGGTCTGCTTGGCTGGTGATGTGGTTCACTGAGTTGGCACGCCTATAGTATTGATTGGTTGGACTGGCCTTGAGAATGGAATGCCACTGGTGACATTTGCTTCACCTGCCTCTCACAAGAGTTTACAGGAGCTGTTTAGCCCACAGGAACACCAGATTCTTCCACGATCTGAAGCCACCCTGCCCTGCATACAGAAGGTGACTCTACCCAGTACCTGGAGTCCTGGCCTGAGGAAACTGGGCCTTCTAGGTGAAAGCCATGATTTTACCCGCCTCTCATGGGGATTACAAATTTTTTCAGCCTGCAGGACCCACAGACTTCTCCCTGGTCCAACGCCACCCTGCTCCGGATAGGGAAGGTGGCCCTGCCTGGTGTCTGAAGCCCTGGCCTGCAGGGATTGGGCTTCCCATATGAAAGCCATGGCTTTTCCTGCCTCTCACCTCAGTTTACTGGAGTTGTTCAGCCCGCAGGAGCCCAAGACCCCTGCACCGTCTGACGACACCCTGCCCGAGTAAGAAAGGTGGCCATGTCCGGTGACTAGAGCCCTGGGAATTATTGGAACTGGTCAGCCTGCAAGAGCCCTAGACTCCTCCCGGTCTGATGCCAAACTGCACCAGGATCTGCCCAGTGGCTAGGCCTCCACTAACGCCCCATATCCACTCCACACCGTGGAGGGGTACCAGAGCCCTCCCCAATCTGCAGACACCATGCCCCGGGAAGTGACTTTCACTCCGTCCCAACAGCTTAGGGTGCCATGGGTCAGTGAATTCCACCTTCCTGCAGCCCAGGCCTGAGGAACCAAAGGAGGGTTAAGCCCCCAGCCAACCCAACCCCTCTCCCCTCAGGCCTGCCTAGGAAGCAGCTTTCCCTCGAATATTAAGCTCCCATGACTGAGGGAGGACAGAAGTCAGAGATAGTTATGCCAGCTGGTCCTCCATTTATCTGGCCACAGACTGGCCATCCGGTTGTCCAGTCCAGAAACCAAATTGCCTGGGTCGACCTGGTGACCAGAGTGATTAGGCCCAGGCCCATGGCAGATGATGATGACCAGAATGGCCACGCATGCTTAGGCCAGTGCTCAGTGCTCAGGAGGCGCTTTCCTAGAGACACCCACCGGCTTCTTGCCTCCAGGTGATTCCGCTGGTGCCTGCTCTGGCTATTTGGTTATCCTGCTGACCTGCAAGGGATCATGCCTCCATCTGTGCACTCAGCGGCACATGGCAACAGGGAGAGTCCCATGTGCTGTGCAGCAAGTGGTGGAGGTGGCCTCCTGTGGGCCCACACCTGGCCCCTCCTGCCGGCCGGCAGCAGAGGGACCCCGTGGGGGTTGGCGTCCATGGGCAGAGACAAAAGCTTGGCTCAGAGGATGACTTTCAATAGATCGCAGTGAGGTAGCTGCTCTGCTACTTACAAAAACCTGACCCATAATCAGGTCGTCTATGAATGATTTAACATGAACTTGCGGTGTACTGGGGCAATGGAGGTGGTCCCTTCTGTCTGCACTCCAGTCCCCAAGCAAGCAGCTCTATGCACAGGCCGGCTATCCCAGGTCAGCCGAAGCTCAACAGCACTGCAATATCATTACGGTTTAGGGGGGATCCTGACTCTGCCCCTTTGGCTCTTCAATCAAGCACATACACCAGATGTCTGAGCGAGCGGTTCCTCTCATACTGAGCAGCATTACTATTGGAACAGCACTTAGGGTAAAACTAACCTATCTCACAACGTTCTAACCCAGCTCATGTTCCCTATTAGTGGGTGAACAAGCCAACACTTGGTGAATGATAGGAAGATCTGGCATTGAAGATAAAAAAGCAAAGTCGCTAAGAATGCTTGTCCGCCACGAACCACTTATCTCCATGGAAACTTTTCTGACACCCCCTGCTTGAAACCCAAAATGTCAGAAGGACTGTGAGGCCGCACTTTCAATGTCTGTATTCATATTGAGAATGGACATCAAGCAAGCTTTTGTTCTGCAAGAGGTTTCTGTTCTCCCTGATCTCACTTCAGGACACCTGCGTTATCGTTTGACAGGTGTGCCACCCCTCACAATCTCCCCACCTGACACTGTCCCCGGGCGGTTGGAACCAGAAGTGAGAATGCCTTGGGGCACACCCCTCCTCACTGGGTAAGTGAAAAAATGATGAGTATAGGTATTTCACTGGTGGCCCAAGGCCCTCCCTCTAAACTTACATATTTCATGAGGCTTCCGGGTGATATGTGCGCTAAATAAATACTCCTGATTTGATTTGATTTGATATCTTCACAGTGCCAGACTAGAGTCATGCTCAGCAGGGACTTCTTTGCCCGCTGATTTTGCCAAACTCATTCCCCTGACTGTGGTTTTGCTAGGTAGTAGGCAGGCACGGTAGGAACCTCGTTCATCCATTCATGTACGTCCTTATTCAGGTGACGAGGCATTCGCCTATTCTTGAATCACCAAATGGTGCCTCATTCTGAGTTACTATTGTTGCCCATCAGCGTCAAATCCAACAACACAAAGATTGTTCAGGAGGTTAACTACACTTCAAGTTGCCCTCAGGAAAACATGAATCGCACATCGGGTAGAGATAGTACGCCCTCCAGTACTTCTCTAGCACTTATTATTGCCTATTTCTCATTGCACTTTCAGATTAGTTAGAGCAGCATTGTTAAATTCAGGCCATATTTCCTGACAACCTATAATGAAACCATGAAATTTCACAGTGGAATAGTTTGTGAGAGTTCACTGTAACAATTGACTTGACATTCACATGCTTGTTCAATGGAATTTTGTAAGTTTTCAAAAGATTGAAACAATCAAAACAGCAGTACCATCTTCGGTGAACACTACATCAGGTTTTCTTAGTTCACCTTGACTATTCTTTAAAAGAGATTCTCTTCAAGTTAGCCAACCACTTGAATCGTTTCACATACAACTTTCCAATATGTACAAGTAGCGAATGATCGATCTCTTCCTCTGGATATTGTTTTCCGAGTGTTCATGACATTCGCTTTCAGCATAAGCGCGACCATGTATTGATTTTCCTTTAGTTTCATGCACTTTGTAATCCAAAAGCTTGGGTTATTTTCTAAGTATGTTATACTATCCCCTTGTACAGGGAGATTTTTCCATTTTTTAAACTCTTCTTTTCTCCAGTCATAAGATGGTAATAGTTGCAAATAGTAGTCTAAGACAGTGGTTCTTAACAGTTTGACTTCTGTGGAACCCCACTCAATCATTAGTGGAACCTGGGGACCCCCACTCAGTCAGTATTGGAATCCGGAGACCCCCGCTGAGGACCCAGGCCTAAGCATTTTTGTGAATATTTGAGGCGCAAAACAAAACACAAAAAATACAGAAACAAGCATTCATCAAACAAATACACAAATTATGAAATATTTTATTTAATTCACAAACAAAGTTATTTTTTTTTATTTAATAGGAAGGTTGGAACTAAATTAATTTGGGGCCATTCTATATTTTGTTTGATGCACTTGCACTGCTCCCACGAATCAATTTGAGGGTACTAACACATTTTTAGCTTCCAGTTTTAAATTCCTTCACATTTATGAACATTTTGAAAAAAAATTCTGTACATTTTGCTTCTTTATTTATATACACTTTATTAATCTGTTAATATTATTTAATTTTATAAGCAGGCGTGGACCCCCTGAGTAGGCTTTGCGGACCCCCAGGGGTCCTCAGACCACAGGGTAAGAACCACTATTTTAACATTCTGCTGTCTGATAGTTTTATATTATGATTTTTGATAATGTGGTCAATTCTGTTTTTTATTATATCTCCAGTGTACATGTAAGAGTGAGCAATATGCAAGTCTGGGGTTTTTCCGAGATAGAATAGATTATTCACCAAATTTTTGTCTTTGTGATGATTTATGAAAAACCCATGTGCCTTTTTGACATTTAATTTTATACCTTTTATTAGCTGGCTTTCTAAATTAAATTAATACTCATGCCTTCTTATGTGTTAGTGAGTAATGCTATGTCATCTGCAAAAGCTAACGCAGTGATTTGTTCAATAAGTCCATCTGAACCAAACATAAGGCCTTTGCCATTTATTTGAAGATTGCATATTAGGGTGTCCATGGCAATATTAAAGAACAGTGGGGATAGTGATTCACTTTATTCGACCCCAAACTTCATTATTATTTCTGTTCTTTTCCATTGAAGTACATAGATGAATTTGTGTATAGGTCTCTTATTAGATCTTGGACATATGACAAAACTCTTTGTCTTTCAAGACCCTGTATGATGTGATAGTCATTCACAGAGTCAAATGCATTTGAAATGTCTATGAGCACCACCTCAAGAGAGTGTTTATTCTTATGTGCCCTTTTTAGGTCTCACCTACGCAGCGCGCATGCGCTGCTTAGGAAAAAGACCTTTAGTAATCGGCACAGCTTTGCGGGCAAAAACGTGCACGCGTTGCATTGCTTTGAATGGCAACGCGTGCACGCTTTCAAACCATCTGTTAATTACTAACAGATGGTTCCTGCTTGCTCCCGCAAGGGAAAGGCCCCTCCTCTCTCCCCTTTTCCTGCTGCTTTTAACTTTCAGCGCGCAGCGCAGGCCCCCTCCTCTCTCCACCCCCCCGCTGCCTCAGCGCGCGCGCTTGTTTTAGAGGGAAGTTTGTTCACCTTGTCTTTAGCTAATGTTCCTTGGGCGCTGCCTGCGTGGAACGGTGGCCTCGCGCGCCTGTCCAATTACAGGTTATCTGGCGCGCGCTGCTTTAAAGCAGCGCGAGGAGCCCTCCTGATGGAGGAGTCCCAGATTTCTCCTGTGGTTTGTCTCTTCCACGCTGGGTCTATCGGGAGCGCTTGGCAGGGGCCGTGCAAACAATGCAGATGAATCTTTTAAGTGAGACATTGCTCATTATCTCTTAATAGCCTCTCGCTTGGCTGTGTTGCCAGCTCCATATTCCCCCTCGTTAATATGCTGCCCTCATTCACTCTGCTTTTTGCATACTAATCCGGGAAAGGTCGGGCGCTCGAAATGCAGCTGAGGCAAGGTTATGCGTGAGGATGCTGGCGCTACGCACTCACACAGGGCTACCCTGACAGCGGAGGGAAGGGAGCCTACGGTGCAAAGAGAGAAGGCGGCCTGCAGTGCAAAGAGAGAAGGCGGCCTGCTTTCCATGTAAAGCCTTTCCTTTCTCTCCATTCGGCTCCCGTCTGTCATTACCCGTCCTCCTGTCGTTTAACAAGTATATATTTTGCAACCTGTATCTTGTTCTGGCTCGTTTGTCTATTTTCTGTCATCTCTCTTCGCGCACCACCTTACTCTGTCTTGTGCATTTTACTCTCTTGCAGAAAGTGTCTCTTCCTGTACAGTTCCTCGAATCCCGCGGTTTAGTCATAATCTCTCTGCCTCCCAGTCTGTTTCACTCTGCCACTTCCAGCCTTTTCCTCGCTCCCTCTTTTCGTCTCTTTTACTCTGCCTCTTTCAGTTTGTTTCACTCTTCCTCCTACGGTCTTCTTCAATCTGCCTCCCCCAGACTTATTTCTTGGGGAGTTTTATATAGCGCGAACGCGACGCGAAGGTATCAGAGCGCTTTACATGAGCACCAGTTGTGTCACAGAGGGACACATTAATTTTGTTAGGCACGGGGCGATTAAGTGATTTGCCCAGAATCACAGGATGTTGAGTGCAAAGACTCTAGCCTGGTTCCCGAGCTTCAGGGTCGACAGCTCTAGCCGTTAGGCTACATCCTCTCCTTCTACCTCTTTCAGTGTATCTCTCCAAGTCAATGGCATCTCTAGAGGGTCCAGCTCTAGCATTCCTGCCCCCCACCTTGTGACCCACCATCACCAAAACTGTCAAACGTGCCAGGAGGCAAGGCAGAAAATAAACACTACATCTTGTGACACATATTAATTTGTCCAGCTACCCTCCATTGCACAGCAGTGTAGTTTACTTAACATGTTTCAATCTGAGCATGCATGCTTGTGTGTATATATTATACAATGGTGGTTGCCACTGTGTAGTAATAGGACAGAGTCTCTGTTGTGACCTGTGTAATTGCAGCCTGCCCTATGTAACCACAGCGGTCTCGAGGGCGTTGTCGTGGCATTATTGAAAGGCAGCTTTGCGTTCTAAGGAGCGGACAGCACAGCTTCAGAGACGGTTGGTGGATGAAGCAGGCTGGGAGGTCCCTGTGTTGTTAAGAGAGCTAACAAGCATTGGCATAGCCAATAGGTCTCGCCTTTGGGACCTTATAAGTGTTTAGTTATCCAGCACAATATCCTTGGTGCAACAACATCAACTGTTGCATGGCTAAACACTTATAAGGTCCCAAAGGCGAGACCTATTGGCTATGCCAATGCTTGTTATTATATTCTGTATGAGTGCCAGGTTTTCGAGACATCTTCTCACTTTCATGAAGCCTTTCTGTCTTTTATTCAAGTTTATGAAGCAGGTGACCCTTTTGGTTAGGATTTTTGTTAGGAGGTTCATGAATGCAGTACCAATAGTAAGAATTCTCTAGTTGCTTATTTCATTGAGCTCCTTTACAGGTACGTTCTTGGTAATTATTATTGACTAATTTGTTTTACTACCTTCTGGGGCTCTTCTCATTTCTAAGTTGATAGCATTTTGGGCAGCAAACATGGTTGTTTCCTGTGAACATTGTACAGATCGTTTCAGCCAACATTGTCAGGCCCGCTGCTTTGTTTAAGTTGGCTTCTTCAAATGCCGCTTTAATTTCAAGAAGTGAGACTTTTTTGCACAGATGCCCTGGGCACAGACGTTCATAAACCCATTCTTATGGGATTTGGTCAATTGGGAGGAAATTCAGGTTTTTCTTGTTTTCTCTTTCAATAATGTCTTTGTAATAAGTGTAAGTATCATAAGCACTGATTTGGCAAATGGCATTTTTAGACCCATCAATGATTATTCTGACAATTCTTTTTTTGTCATTCTTAAACTTGTCTTATATTCTTTAAAGCTGCCCAATGATTTTGCATATCTTTTCTTGTGATTTTTATTGAGATTCCCATATCCTTATCTTTCTTAGGTACATTACTTTCAACTGAAACATTTTGGTTCTCATTTTGAAAAGTGCTTATAGGCTCAGTATGTATTATTATTGGATTCTTTAAGCGATGAAGGTGTTGTATCTGGACCAGGAACACAGAGGCCTGGGACTCCCACAAATAGAAATGTACTATTTCGCAGCTCAAATACAACATGCCACAAAGTGGCTTGCAGCAGAAGATAACTGTGAAAAATGTTTGCTTCAGGGAGCGTACAGTGACGACTCCCTATCAGTACTGCTTATGAGGCGTGGCGGTCTGGGTCACACATATCCATACATAGTGTGGCGGACTGCGAGCATCTGAGAAAAGATTGCTGTTAGAATCATAAAAAGACCTCCCTTCGTGAGAGAGCTCAACTTCTGGAAATTAATTACACCCCTTCTGAAGTATCAGCAGGGATATGGCGATTGCTTGGTGGAGGGAGGGGGTTCTCGACTGCTTGGAGATGAATACCCTGGGGAAACTTTCATCACCTTTCAAGGAGAGCAGGAAGCATTTGGAGTGGACCCCGGGCAATTTCTACGATACACTAAACTGGTGGCACGGCCAGAGAGCTCTGGATGGACTTCCTCTCCTACTTCGAGCACGTTATACAGTATCTTGCGGATGATCAGTGCGGCATTTGGTCATGCTGATGTGCAAAGCCATGTAGTCACATAAGCCCCAGCCTCTTTTTAAAGCCAGCCACTCCTGGGAGGCTGACATAGGTACCCTACTGACGGATAAGGAATGGGCTCAGGCTTGTGAACTGCTCAGGAAAGTCTCGGGCCATGCCCATTTTAAAATAAATTAATTTCAATTTCTTATATTGCACCTATCTGACAGCAATCACACTATGTAGGATACACCCGTCCAGGGCTGCTGGTTGCCCAAAGGGTGGAGCGGATGGGGCGTCTTTTTTACATCTGGCATGGACCTGTCCAGGAGTAGTAGACTTCTCGATGGTGGTTAATCCAAAATTGTGCAAAGTGACAGGGATCTTGATCTCTCCTCTTCCCCAGCAGTGTTTATTGGGTATTATTAGCCAAACACTACACAAAAAAACACATTATAAGTTCTTACAATTGGCAGTCTTGTTAGCAAAACAGCGCCTCACCATGGGCTGGTTGCGTTAGCACCGCCCAACAGTCGACCTATCAGGACACGCTTGAGTGGGCGCTGACTGAAGAGACTCATATTAGAATATCCAGAAGGGATGATAAGGTAGCAGAGGATTTGGCAATCTGGTTGGAACTCACACAGGAGCTGGCAGAGGCGCTGCATGACAGGGCACAGTCTGCAACCGGCGAGTCGGAGTGAGCATTTGAATGAATGTTGGCACTCTGCATACCCCCACAACAGCGTGATGCGGAAAAGGCCACGCTCAGTGCGTTCGGCACGCCATGAGTTTGTATCTAATCTATTCTGGTGGAGGGAGGGGCTGGGGCGGAAAAAGGTATCTGCGACATTAATATTGGGACAATTTCGAAGCATGAAATGTGTGAGTATTGAGGTGTGAGCTTGTTTTTTGAGGTGTGTGGGTGCTAAGGCTATTTTGCAAAGATATGCCACACGAATAATGCAGAGAGCAAATGTAGAGAAGAAGATTTTAATTACATATTAGAAATAGCACAAGGAGATATTTGCAGGGGAAGCTGAAGAGCAGAAAAGAAAACAACTTTGGGGCATATTATCAAGAACGGCGATAAAATTATCGCCGCTTTAGCGGCAGAAAACTGCCGCTAAAGCGGCGATAATGGGCTTGATAATATGCCCTGGAGAATTCCAATAGAAGCCCATGTTCACACCAGAACATGGACTTCTATTGGAATTCTCAAGGGCATATTATCAAGCCCATTATCGCCGTTTTAGCGTGCAGTTTTCTGCCGCTAAAGCGGCGATAATTTTTAACGCCGTTCTTGATAATATGCCCCTAATATGGGCTACGAGTGAGAGCAAAGTTTTGTGAAAGGAAAAATAGGGGCACCTGAAATAAAGGAAGTGGAAATTCAGGACAAAATAGGACAAAAATAAAACCACCTTGACTAAGTAGAAGCTGATTTACAATGCAAGGTGAGAGAAAGGCAAAGGAAGATATATGTAGTAAGGAGAGGATTGTCAGTGTTACGCTGGACTGAGACATATTCATTAAAACTTGGGGGCATATTAACAAGCCGGCGATAAAAAATTATCGCCGCTTTAGCGTCTGTTTTCAGACGAAAAGCGGCGATAATTTTATCGCTGTATTAGCAAGGTCACGCTATCGCGTGAATCCTTGCCCTATCGCCCTTTCCCATAACGCCCATCCTGCATCTCTAATGAGATGCAAGGTGGGCGTTACTGGCGTACCCCAGATGGGCTACGTTGTAAATATCGCCGATGTGCACATCGCGATATTTACAAAGCAGCCCACAGGATGATAGCAGACGTTAGATTTTGGCGAAAACTGCCGTTTTCGCCAAAATCTAACGTCTGCTATTATCCCGACTTAGCCATCCCTAACATAGGGGTGGATTGTGCTGATACGACCACAGGGTCGTATCAGCAGGTTACTCGCTGTTTGCAGGGAACATCGCTGGAAAACCAGCGATGTTCCCTGCAAACGGCGATAACCTCGCTATCTCTGGAATTTTTATCGCCCTGGAGAAGCGTGTTGTTAATAACGCGCTACCAGGGCGATAAGTTCCGGAGATAGCCAGCGATAAGATATCTATCGCTAATCACGGCCAGCGATAATTATCGCTGGCCGTTGATAATATGCCCCTAAATTTACAGCAGGTTTGGAGAAGCAGGTGCTGATGAGAGAATAAAAACAGATGGAAATATGACGAGGAGGGATACTAAGGTATTTATGAAACAGCTAGATAGGCTTATAGGAAACAAACACTGAATGAGAACATGTAGAAGAGCAATGCTTGACAAGGTTCACTGTAAATGAAATACTGGGTTCTAGGGCTGTCCTTGAGCCATCACCTTTCAATCAGAGTGAGCTTCATTTACCAGCACATGTTGCTTAATTTTGCGTAGCTAATCTGCAATTGATCTTACAATTTGGTTTTAAATTCGGCTTTATTAAATATCATAGGTGAACAAAATACAAAATCTGCAGTATCTTCTGAACCCATGACCAGAGGAACCTGTAGGCTCACATATTTAAAAAAGTGTTATATATGTTTTTTTTGTGTTGTGAGCACCATTTACCACAATGTTTAGGTTCTATCTAAGTATTTTTGGATTGAGTTGGATTTGGAACAGGTAAGTATGTATGATGACTGTATGGATAGGACCAGTCGAGTAGAAAGTAATGCATGCAATTGCACACAGACCTGACGCAGAAAATAAGACTGCCTTATAACAACTACCCTTCACTGCAGCCTTACAAGTCAATTCACTCGTTTTGTGGACATTTTGCACTTTTTCAAAGTTTTCTCTCAGAACTTTGAGAGTGGCTAATAAAACAGATTTGCTGAAATGTACTATTTGACTATCTTTAACGCTCAACATCACAGCAGGTTTCAAAGCCTAGACACTAGAAACAGCTACAGAGTCTTAAAATGTCGTTAGGCCAGGACATATTAGCAGTGTGTCCACATTTAAAACATAAAGGAAGCTGGGACCCAGGTAGGTGCTTGTGTTGCAGAATATTTTAGCCTGTCCACACAGCAGGCCAAATTCAACCTAGAACCTCGGGAACCATCTTGGAAGTTAAAGCCCCTTGAACCCTGATTCTTGGTTGTTAGAGAACGTTTATGTAACACTGCTTGTAGGACATTTTGAGGCTCAGCAATGTGGACACTCCAGGGGTTCCAACACATAAATGCTTTCTAGTACTGCGGCTTCTACTACATGGAAGGCTGCATTCAGAAAACTGTGCTTGCACATTTGTGGAGCGCAAACTCTACCCACAAAGTGTGCTGACAGAGGTTCTGCACACACATGTCCAGATCCAGAACCTGCAACCAAAGAGGCCCAAGCAGAGAGTGTAGATGGTGCACACGCATTTTTAGGCCGGCCATCCATGCATAACAACGCGGCTGGCTTGTGTCCACTCTTCTGTTATGCGTTGGCTCCGATGAGCCAGATGTGCATGGTGAAAGAGGCCTGCTGATGTCATCAGGTTACCTCCTCCATACCCAGGTGGCCCAATGGAGCTGCATTGACATGTATGAGACTTAAGGGATTTGTATTTGAGAAAGCATATATTTACATTCTCACCCTGAGCTATTGGTGAGAATGTAAATCTGTTCTCCGCCATTCATGCACTTTATGAGTGGTGGAGTATGGAGTCTGTGCTTGCCAACACTTCACTTTCCTCTACGGCATCCTTGCACTAAGGGGCAGGGACGAGCAGCAGACACAGATTTCAGCACACATCTCTGCATATGAGGGATACACTGGAATCACACTGGGGCAAAATTGGGGGCAAAATCCACTTAGCGCACAATATATACATTTAAGGACACCCACATTCTCTCTGCAAATTTTCAGGTGTGCAAACTGTAACATTTTCCCAATTGGGGCTTGTACTGGTCCAGAAAAAGGGTTTTATGGAGTATCTTCGGTTACTTTCACATCTACTTTCTCAGTTACATTCTTATGTGTATAAGACCAAGTTTGCATATTTGGAAAATTCCTGATACTGAGGCATAAGGAAGTTTTTTTGTTTTTTTTTACCAGGAAACAGAGGCATTAGAGGCATTAATCTATGTTATATATGAGGCAAAAACCTGACTTTAGATTTAAACGTGTCTTGAAGATCCCACCGGCCAGTGGTGTTCTGCCAAGCTGTGGAATGGAGGAAGAAGAACGTGCTGAGGTTTTACTCAGCACTGCATCCTGTTAGCACTAAGAAGGGTTTGCTAAGAAGTTTTCATTGGAGCTGTGTTACCAAATTAAACTCTTTTCCACTCGGTTAATATTTACTTTATAAGCAAGCCGTTTTTGAAGAGCAATGAAATTTAATATCGCTAATATTTTAAATTACTGGAGCATTGCTAATATTTCAAATTGGTTTGGACTGAATATTCACGCGCTTGCTGACTTAGCACAGATAAAGTTACACTTGCCATAGAGCCATGTATTTCTATAGTGCTTTCGCTCTAAGATCCTCTGTATTATTAAAACTGTTAAACCTCAAATGTGTTAAAAAGAATGTAATTTTGTTGTTAATTATCACAAGGATGCCCACACATTAAATTTCGGAATTTATTGGTGAATGGTTAATGTGAGAAAGCTGGGAAGTAAAGCGACAGTCTGCAATGATCACATTTTCTTACCAAATTGATTACAAATTTCGAAGAAATGATTATCCTCTTGGAGATAACTTGGGCCTTCGCCGTAGATTTAGTACACAAATTAACTGCATTTCAGAAGAGAACAAAATATTTGTTAGGGACTTGGATTGGAGGCTTCCTGGACAATTGCGAAGGGCACACTAGGTCTGTTTTTGGCCCCATTGCTTTGGTTCTATCTAAAAAGTAGGTTGCAAGGGATTAGATTATCCTTTGTAGGTTTATTCTGGTAGCAAAGGATGCGCTTTATCTTCTGAAGAGCATAATGACCATTTCTTCTTTTTAAGGTACTCTTTTCAGATTCGAGTTTCATTGAACAATTTCTCATACCTTAGGATGGTACAGAGGCCTACATGTATTCATCTTTTTTCATATTCCATTTTTGCCACACTGATGATAACCCATATTTGTACAGATGATCTTAACCTTACCATATTCATTTTTTTTTAAATTAGCATAAATTATGGAATATGCCTCGTTTTCCCGCATGCTTTTTTTACGCATGCTGTTACAACGCGGTCATTACAACAACTGCGTTGTAACAACGCATGCTATTACTCCGTAAGTCAGAACAACGACTTGCTCTGGGGGGGCGCTGGATGTTGGAATAGTATAATTTACTATTCCAACTCCAGTCTGTGCAAGAGTAGGGAAGGTGTTGGATTTTAAATCCAACACCTTCTAACCCCTAGAGCAAGTCATTGTTCCGACTTGCGGAGTAATGGCATGCGTTGTAACAACGCAGTCGTTGTAACAACCGCGTTGTAATGGCATGCGCTGTTCCGGTTTCGGGGTAAACGATGTTTACCTAAATTATGCCATATTTTCTTATACAGTGAATCTTTCAGTAATGATTTATCTGGGAATTGAAAATTAAAAGAGTGAATCATAATCTTTTAAGGATATAATAAGCTTACACTCAACGTGGTTTCTATTTATATCACCTTGGGGAGATGATTGTCACAAGGAGAATATTATGCATAGACTTCCGCAATCCATTCACTCAAGATATAATATATCGAGTTGTGGTTGTGCACTGGCTTCATTTGTCAAGGTCGAGTGCACTTTTATATCACATGGCCTTAGTGTACCCTAGAAAAGCTAATGCTCCTACTGTAAGTTAAACTGATCAGAGAGCTAATTGTGGTAGACTCCAAAAGCATCCAAAATATTGGGTGGGGGGCAATATTGGGCTTTGTGGGAGAATAGGTGGACTTTAAAATTGCATTGCTAAGTTTATTTCTTATACAACTAGGGCTTTATTACGTGTACGGCGGTCCTGGGACCGCCAGACTTGAGGTGGCAGTCTGACTGCCGTATTACAATGGTGGCAGTGGGACCACCACAAGACCGCCACCTCCTCCAGATGCAGGATCCCACGGTGGTGGTGGTGTGGAAAGGGGCAGAAAATTCTCGATGGTGCTGATGCCGGCCCCGCTGAGCATATTACGACCTGCATTTCCTCCGCCCTTTCATGGAGGGGACCCTGCCATGAAAAGGGTGGTGGAAATGCAGGTAAAGGGGCCCTAACAGGGCCCCAGGGCGAATCTGTCCATGGGGGTGCATGCGTGGGGGCACATGTTGTGCCGCCCCAGAACTGCACCTTCGTGCATGCACTGTGCGGCCTCTTCCTCACAGAATACTGACATGGCAGCACAACACAGAATCCACCGCAGCCAAGTTGATGATGCAGAAGTAACAATTTATTACGTGAACGCTAATATTCACAAAAAGTGCAAAACAAATAAAAATAAGTACGGCCAACGCGTTTTGGCTGCACGCCTACTACTAGGTTTTGCAAACAATTACAATGGCCATCATTTTATCATCTAGTCCTTTCTCAGCTTCATCAGCCCCCGAGCACTAGAGCTATAATCTATAGCACAATGCTGGCTAAATGTATCCTCCATTTTCTTACATCAAACATATATATATATATATATATATATATATATATATATATATATATATATAATATATAAATATATATATATATATCAATCAAGGCCAGGCTTGGCTGAAATGCGTCATGGCGCACTGTGTGAAATAAAATATTTGCACATAGATTTGGTGTCTGTGCTCCGACATCTCCTTGGGGGTATTGACGCAACGGGATTGTAATATATATATATATATATATATATATATATATATATATATATTTTTTTTTCACCAAAGTGCCCAAAGCAACGAGAGTGCACTCGACATCAGAAGAACCTCACGGTTTATTAAGAAGGAAAGCAAACTCCAGTGTCTGTGTCAAAGTTCTCATCCGACACGTTTCGAGGCTGTGTGCCTCTTAGTCAGCGAGGTTATACTTACCTGGTGGTACAAGGACGCTGTCGAGTGCTCTTTCGATGCTGGGGCATATATATATATATATATATATATATATATATATATATATACAGAGTCTCAGAGTGTAGTGTGCTATTTATACTATTGATATATATATATATCGCCAACCTCCATGTGGCAACACTCAAAACAGGACTTCAGTGCTCACAAGTGCAGGGCTAGGAAAGTTCTGCACTTTTACATGTTTTTTTAGACGCAGAAGCACACATTTCACTTATATTTTCTTTAATCATACACAATTACTGTGCATACTACATTGTTCTCCCACATGTCTTTTTTTCACCACTAAAAAGTATTAATAGCGTGGATGTTTATTTTATTCCTCTGCAACATGACAGTCAGTGGCCAGGGTAAAGTGAAAAAGCAACCTACAAACATGTGACGACACCCTATTTCTCTAGCTTGCAGCCTGTGCAATGCTCGAAATGGTGCAATGCCTGCGCTCTGGCCGAATCCATTTACGCAATGTGTGCAGTGCAAACAGTGTAGCCTGATAATGCATTTTCTGTTGACTCTGTTTCTCTGGTGGATGCCTCCAGTCTGTCGGTCTTTATTTTCTTAAGATTAGCTGTACCTGGTTGAGGGGTGTGGCCTGAATATAAGGTTTTGTGTGCATAACTCTGTTTGCTCTCTTCGTTCTTTCTCTGCTACTATTTGCAGTTGGGCCTATCGTTAACCGGTAGAACATCAGACATGCGTGCCAGACCCAACATGTTCCGACAGGCTGTTAAGACCATTGACTTGAGGATATGAAACTGTGAAACAAATCTGATTATTTTTTCCTCACAGTATGAGCAGATAACATATGCTACTCGAGTATAAGTTGTTGTTTTGAAATTTTGAATGTATTTGATACATTCTTGCTCCTTGGAGTAATCAGGGTTCAATCACGGCTGATGGTATGTCCATGTGTGTGTGGGTGATAGCCTCCACGACGCATCATCATCCCTATGACTCATACTAGACGCGCTGCCAATATTGGAAAATATTCCCCCACCACTTCAGGTGATGACTGTGTAGCAGGTGATGACTGTGTAGCTCATCGAGATTCCACACTACCATTCCTCCCGATTCAAAAAAATATCTACCTTTATTGCTATCTTTGTTAAAAATGTTGATCTTCATACATAACTGTGGGGAATGCTGTGATTAACAGTCAACCGTGGGGAAAATTCCAGATGGTCAATCAACAATCTTTTCTGCTAGACCCAGTTTCGAGTATATGGGTTTTTGGACATATAATGAACTCTAATGGGAAAACAATCTCTCTTGCTTCCAGTTATATCTTAGAAGTGATTAATGATGCATATTTATTTGCAGAGTTTTATATAGCGTAAACCTGCAAGAGTAGCGCTCCCGTAATCTAATCTGGATATGACTAGGGATTGGCCTGCTAACTGACTGTCAGCCCGGGGCAAGAAGGGTTTAATTTTCCTTAGTGTGTTTAGTTGGTAGTTGGCTCCCCTGGTGGTAACACTGTTATGATCTTGCACATTCAGGTATTTGTCCAGAGTTATACCTATTAATTTGGTGGAAACAATCACATGTGGTGCGCAGTTGAGAGCAGTGAGTTGTTTGAGTCATTCTTCTATGGGGGCAGAGTGGTTGTGAGGTGCGATCAGGAGGAATTCAGTTTTTAGGGTGTTAATCAGGGGGTGGTTGCAGGTTAGCCATTGTTGGGTTTTCAGTAGGGTGTAGTTGTGGTTTCAGCTTGTATTTTTTGTCAAGTTGTATTTCCTTTGTTTTTTCCACTTTGATTCACATAGCCTTTTTTGTTTTAAAAAGCTGATGCTGCAACTAGATCCAGTAGAAACCATTCACACCCGGTCCACTAGAAATTTGAGCAGGGATGGAAATGAACATGCACTACTTATAGGGCTCCGTAGTGGTGGTTCCCAGAGTATTGTTCCACTCCAGCACCGGTGGAGGTAGCAAAAAGCTTTGATTTCCTCAGGGATCAAAATCTTTTTTTGAAATCGATTAGCCATGTTTCTTCTTCTGCTTGGATTTGACCTTGTAACCTTAATGTTATTCAATGATAATTAGAGAAAGTGCATTTGCCTGCAGGCTAAACATTATTACAGAAGACACGCAACACAATGCGCTATCATATCAGGGAAGCAGACTGTGACCTGAAAATCACACATATACATTTGCAGCAGGAGCCTTAACCAAATGAGCCGTTTTACAGGAATTAGACATTTTCATCTCTAAATTGTTAACATACCTCCATAGCAGCATTCAGTATATTGTGCTGGTCTAGCTTTTTCTCATCTTGCTCTCCAGCCTCATCCACTTCCTTCTATCTTCAGGCAGCAATTTCACTTTTCACTCTTCTCAACTGTATTTTAAAAGGTTTTTGTATTTCTTACAGTATAAATCTAAAATTGATCCACCAATGACCATAATTAACCACGGAGTACGGTTAAGTTTTATGACTGCAATGCTTCATTGCTTTATTTCAGACCATGTTTATTTAGATGCATTTACAACTATGGATTTGACCAGGTCATTTTAAGCACATTTTTATATGAGTTTATATGACGAGGAAACTTATACTACGAAATGTGATTTTTAGATGAAGCTTATGCAAGGAGAAAAGGAGCATCAGGGAAGATCAGACTCAATACTACACCAAAGTTTCCAGAAAAACGATTTTGCCAGAAGTTATGAAATTGAGCAGGCTGCGGATTTTGAAGATTGTTATAACTGAATAATACATTCATCTTCAAAGTAATGAGGGTTGAAAAGGTGTCTTCATAATTCTCCGTTTAACCACCATGGTGTATGACGATCTGTTTGCCAAGGTAAACAAACATATTTTCTTGTAAACATGGGGAGCGGAGAGTGCATTCACTGACCAGTTTTTGAAGAGTTTGTTCCAGGTCTCGTGGCGTCTGCACAACAGTCACAAGTGGAACTTCTATACAAAAGGGCTTCGATTTACATGATGTCGCAAGAGAAGGGTCATCGAGCTGGGTACAATTCAGCATCAGGATCCGCTCTAGTGCAGACATCAGGCCCTCCACTGTACACCTATGTCTATAGACCATTTGCTTTGTGTGAGGTGCAAGAACTAAACTTCAGCGTGAATCTTCACAAAGAATTAGAGCCTGTTTTACGTCTCCATTGTGAGACTTTATGTGTATTTACACTAGGATTGTTTAAAGCTCACTTTGAAAGCTTGGCTGAATGCGTGGGCCCTTAGTCAGCCTTTTGTTTCTATTATGAAGTTCAGTGCCTGTAAAACCAATCAGTCAGATGGCACTGAAAGCCCAACCCATTCTTCAAGGCACATATGCCAGTGTGGCTGCAGTTTCTAAATTCCACACAGCGTCCTGGCAATGCGACTCAAAAAGGTTACAGAAGGTTATGCTTTCGTGCAATGCTTGGGCCCTTTTTCACCAAATGTAAATGTAATGTGATGGCCATTCCAGTCATTTTAAAATATTGCCACAATACGCAGTACTAAGCAATATGGAGACAGGGATAAACCTTCGGCTCCCTGGTTCTCCATGGAACTTCGTACGGAGAAAAGCCTATGTAAGAGGCTGGAGCGTGTCTGGCGAAAAAATTATGAACCTTCAGCCAAATGCGAATATAAAGCAGCACTGAGGAAATTTCATAGCCTGAAGCGTAAGCTCATCAGGGATTACGTCGCAAAGCAGATCAAGTCCTCGGACAATTCTGCAAAAGAAGTTTTTAAGATAGTCCAAGGTTTTATGAAACCACAAGCCCTGAAGAGCACTATTCCACCATCTTTGGCTCTCTGTGAAGATCTAGCTACTTTTTTCCAGAATTTTTTTTTAACCATCTATTCCTCCTTTCCATCATTGGGACTATCTGATATGGCAACTCATTCCCCACTGGATACATGGTCGGCTTTCCGCCCTTTTGGGATGGAAGCGTCACTGGGGGAATTAAATAAAATAAAATCAGGCTCTCCGTTGGACCCATGCCCGGCCAGATTTTTTAAGTTATTAGCCCCCTGGCTCAACTCCACATTGAACATTATCTGGAACTCCTCACTAGAGACTGGGGTTTATCCAACTAGCTGGAAAAAAGCTTATGTCCAGCCTATCCTCAAGAAAGAGGATGCTGACCCAGCAGAGCTAAAGAATGTTAGGCCCATATCTCTTCTCTCAGCCCCGGCCAAAATTCTGGAAAAAGAAGTCCAGAGACAACTTTCAGACTTCCTGGAATCGAACAACCATCTTCACGATTCTCAATCTGGATTTAGGTCGGGTTATAGCACGGAGACAGCTCTGCTTGAAGTGGCCGAATCGATCCGTGATACCTTAGATCAGGGTAGCTGTGCAATGTTGGTGCTGTTGGATTTGTCCGCAGCCTTTGACACGGTGTCACATAGGATTCTCCTGAACAGACTCCATCATTTAGGAGTGACGGGAACTGTTTTGGCATGGTTCCATTCATTTCTTGAGGGTCGCTCTCAACAAGTGATTCTTCATCCCCATGTCTCTAGTTCCACCCCCCTGATGTGTGGTGTTCCTCAGGGCTCGGCTCTGAGCCCCACACTTTTTAATGTTTATCTGACTCCCCTCGCGGCAATTGTCGAGCAATGTGGGGTGAAAGTTGTCTCGTATGCTGACGATACACAACTGGTGTTCTCTTTAAGAGAACACAACGAGACAGCTTTCGCCAATTTTAGACAGTGTCTTTTAAACATCTCATCATGGATGACGGACAGCTGCCTAAAATTAAACACTGATAAGACGGAGGTCTTATTTTTTTAATCAACCTACTCCGCCTCGATCTGCGCTGTGGTGGCCGACTGAGTTAAATCCGCCTCCGCTACCAGTTCCTTCTGCCAGGAACCTTGGGTTCAAGTTTGACTCTCAACTCACTGGCAAGGTGCAAATTGCTCATGTATCCTCACGGTGTTTCTGGAAACTGAAGGCTCTGCGGAGATTCCTTCACTTCCTGCCCATGGATTGCAGGAAGTCAGTAGTGCATGCATTAGTCACCTCTCAACTTGACTATGCCAACAGCCTCTACCTTGGTCTTCCGGAGTATTTGATCGGGAGACTACAGCTTATTCAAAATGCGGCAGCCAGGTTAATTAGGAATGTGCCACTACGACATCATATTACCCCCCACTTGCGCAGTCTACACTGGCTCCCGGTAAAGAGAAGAGTGGAGTTTAAAGCTCTGGTCTTGGCACACAGAGCAGTCAGAGGGACTGGTCCTCAATACCTGAAGCGGAGACTTCAGAAATTTAGCCAATCCAGAGCACTCAGATCTAATGGTCAGAATCTTCTGGTGATTCCCCGTTTTGCAAAGACTAGGATCGGTGGCCGTGCGTTCTCGGTGAAAACCGCTACCTTATGGAATTCCATGCCTGACCACCTGAGGAAAATTAACTCGGAAACCGTGTTTAGGAAAGCATTAAAAACATGGCTATTCGGCCTGCCCTAGAGCCAATGGTCCAACCCGGTCTTTTTCCCCTTAGGATGGATGCGCTGCTAGCGCCGGGACACTTCCGTTGGAGGTAGCCGTGCGCTCTATAAGCTTCAATAATAATAATAATAATAATTAAAAATTGCTGATCTATATCTGTATCGGTATAGATAGATAGATAGATAGATAGAATAGTAGGTAGGTAGATAGATCGATAGATAGACCCCTTATTTTTCTACAGTTTCAGAGAAAGCAGTTATTCATCAGCTTCAATATAGCCTTAGAGTCTGCTGTAGCGAGCTCTACCAATCATTAAAGGCGTGCTCCAGCGTTAAAGGCCCCAGCCAAAAGCGAGGGCCTTTAACAAGGGGGTGGGCCTTTAGTGGCCGGTAGAGCCTGCTACGGAGGGCTCTAAGGCTATTAGAACATTCCGCCCCTAGAGGGCAGAATGTTCTAATATGTAAAACAAAGGCCTCACACACTACGAGGTAATTGAAATCCCCTTGGGATCCGGGAGGCTTTTTTTCACAGCTGTTGCTGTGAACAAACATTGGAATGTTGAAGCTCTGGACTTCTACCAGCCATTAGAAGCCCTGAGCACTCCATTGTCTTCAATGGAGAGCTCAACATTCCAGTGTTCTAATATACAGTAGAAGTTTTCCACTTACTAGAGCCAACTCAGACTGGATTCATATCCCAAATGGGCACTGAATCTGCCATCTAGTCAGCAGTTGCTGATCTAAGAATGGTGTCGGATGTGGTTGGACGAGTGCAGCGATTTTAAAAGACCTCAGTGCAAAATGTAACATCATTGATCACACTTTACTTTGAACTGTGTCAAAAGCTTCAATATCACAGGCTATATTCTAAAATGAATAATTTCCTTCCTTACCAGAAGGAGTCTAACAGTCCAAGTAAAAAAAATTATATCTAATTTTCATCCTGTAAAATTGGGTTTAGCACAATGTTCTTCTCTGTCCTCCCTTTTGTTTAATCTTCAAGGCAACCCTCTTGCCCGACATCAGCAATTTAATGCCATCCCATATTCATATGCGGATGACATTCAAATAATTTTCCACATTTCCAAGAGCACCCCAGAAAAAGCCAGGAATACATCGCACATTTTAAGCGAAGTTCAGACTTAGATGTTCATAAAATTCTTAAAATTGAACCTTATAAAAACTGAGATAATAGTTAACAACAAATCAAACACATTGTTTTGGCCATAATCTATGGGTCCAATTCCCACCCATACAAATCCGTGAGCTTGGTAGAAGCCTAGATTCCCTACTAGCATTTGTAGCCCATGTCGCACATTTCACCAAAAGATACTTCTTCAACCTGAGATTCCTATGCCGGATATTCCCATTTCATGGTTTCCCTCAGAGAAAGATTACCTTCAATGCTTTTATTCGCTCTAGACTGGATTATGGAAACACAGTTTTCTTGGGGACATTTGCTCACAAGTATACTAAATTACAACATATTCAAAGTGGTGCTACCCAACTCCTGCTCTGACTCAATAAATTCAAGCACATATCTAACTACCTGTATGAACACCTGAGGCTACCAGTTAGGAAAATAATCCAATTCAAGGCAGCCTGTGTTGTAAGTCGTGGAACAATAAAGAGACTTACCCAGTAACCCTGGGAAACTCAGCAACAATGTGTAAAAAGAGCAGTGATTCTGTCAAAGACAGTTGTAAGTCATTTATGCCTTAGAGGTTAGGTTAATTATATCCCTGGGACCTAGAAACTGTCATATAACTTTAGTAAAACAGGTGCAATTATCACCATGCAAACCATCACACATACTGGACAACAAAATGAGTTCGATGTTGCAGATGACACAGAATATTTACTTTGGAATCAATAGGCCATTGATGTATACAATCAAAAGAATAAAGCAAAACAGATCAAAATCACAAAACAGAAGGTGCTTCAAATGTGAGACATGCAGAGCTTCTGTGAAAAGAACTTGTAGAGTATTGAAGCACATATGCGAAACACATTGATGGCTGTCAGAGACTTGTAAGGAAGTGTGTAATTCAGATTTTTAGGTGTAATGGTTTGATACAAATAGAGACAGTTCAAGGCTACACTAATGTCGACGTTTCAAGGTTGTGGCCCCATGGGGTAATTTACATGGGGTCATCACTTAAACTTTAAATTGGCTATTTCATGCAGGGTACCCAAATTTCTATTGCAGACATTTGTGAATTGCAAACTTCCAAGACAGCTCTGTGTGATGCACGAGAGCGGCAGGCAATACAGGAGTTAAAGGTACACTACAACACTCTGCTCCACTTCTGCTCTGCAGCTAGCCATACCTAATTTCAGACTGAAAAAAATGGGAAGGAAATGCTTTCTGAGTGGCTGTTGCCCAACTCTGGAATAACATCTCTAGTGAAATTAGTCAAAGTTTAACTGTGTTCATCGTTGTTACATGGGCTTATTAATCCAAACGCATGGAGCTATGAATGCACACATGCACTAGTCAGACATTTGAGTAAATAGTTAGAGGTTATACAGAGGGATACCTGGCCCTGGGGGCCCTGACTTAAATTATAGGCTATATTTCCAACATGTGAACTGCCGGATGGCCACATTTTTCTGCAGTAGATCCATTACCTCTCCAACATGATCAGTTACCTATGTACGCAGATGACATAAGGGTGTGGTGGGGTGGTGATAATTAGCCCAGCGAAATGCTTTATCACTTTAGAAAGTATGAGCCTGACAGCTGGTTCATGGCAGGCAATTGACTTCTGCAGAAGGACAGGGAGCCAGAAGCCTGCTGCCCAGTCAGGGTCCTGTTACTATAAGACACCATGGCCCTAATTAGGATGTCAGTCGGAAAGCCTCCAACCTCAGGACGGAGGCTTTCCAACCAACATCCTTGGTTTGAATTCTGACCGCTGTATTACGATTACGGCGGTCGGAATTCCAACCGCCACCATAATCCCATGCGGACAGCGTTTCCGCCGTCGGGATTATGATGTCGGTTTCCGACTGGCTTTCCATGTCGGTCTTTCCGACATGGCAAGCCTGTCGGAAAGCGACTTTGGGGGCCCCTAGCAGGGCCCCCCCTTCTTCAGCGGCCTCTGGTTGGGGGCTGGGTGCCACCCTGTAAATCCCTGCACTGTGTGGGCGCCTGCCACACGGTGTAGGGATTTACAGTGACTCCCATTTCTCTATGGGAGCTTGTGTTGCGGCTGGTTTCCGACCGCCTCACAAGCTCCCATAAGGAAATGGGAGCCTGCGACCGCACCATGTGCGGTCGCATTGTAATTGCGGTTTCGGACCGCCGACTCGAGGTCGGTTGGTTTCGAAACCACAGGGATGTCGGTTGGAGGAAACTCTGACCGACATCCTAATTAGGCCCTGTGTGCAGTGTCACAGAGAAAGAGCAGAGCTGGCCAGAGAAGACAGATAGGCTTGGCTGCCCCACTGTGGCCAGGCCCCTGAGGCTCATAGATGCCCCTAGAACGAGCCCCAGATGTTGCAGGAAGCAGCTTTAAGGTGAAATATTGTATTCTGTGATCTCCTAGTTCCTTGCTGTTCAGTCTGTAAGAATATGATGTAATAGAATGTTCATGAGTGCATGGTTTTATGAGTGGTCAGTTGGAATGAGTGGGGCTGAGCAGCAGGATTCTGCTCCCGGTGGGGCACATTGCTTACCATCTCACTTGTAACTGAATAAACCTACTTATACGTTCTACACTGACAATCTTTTCTGCCCCCCCCCATTTGACCTCCTCCTGGGTTTTCCTCATTCAAGAGGCTGAAAGAGGGAGAGCAAAGAGAAGATTGACAGGTCAGTTGAGAGAGAGGCCTGTGAGGTAAGAGAGATATGGGAAGGAAGAGATTTTGCAAAGTTCTTTGGTAGCCACAGGAATCGATTACAGGAGGTAAGCTGTTTCAGGCAGAAGTTTAATAAGTAAGCACACACAATAAGTAATGCACAAAATACGTGCCCCACCATGAGCAAGATGTCATTCATTTCCCAGGTGAGGTTAGGATTAAATGAGAGGCATATTTACTGACTGTATAATGAATATTGGACATATAGGGCCTGATTTAGATCTCGGCGGACGGGTTACTCCGTCACAACGGTGACAGACATCCTGCACGCCCGATATATAGATCCCAGTATATCCTATGGGATTTATATTTCGGCAGACGGGCTGAGTAACCCGTCCGGAGAGATTTAAATCAGGCCCATTGTCTTTGGGCACTATGCAATAACAGAAAGGCAAATTAACATCAAAAAGACATCAGTCATTACAAGGGTGAAAAGAGGGCAACATGCTAATGAGGCATGGAAGACCTGTCAACACTTTTTTATTTTCCAAAATAAGACTCCTAAAGTGAAGATACACCTTCAAACTATCCCTGTGCGCACAAAGAGTTGTTTACCAGCACGTGGGGGACTTTTTTGAAATTTTCCCGTTTGTAAGCACCATGGTTGACATGGCAGACTTGGTCAGGGAAAAGCCAGCTCTCATAGTCTCAGAGGTGTCTTCCCAAATAAGGGAGCCTCCCTAACATCATTCCATCCAGCATTGGGTCCACACATGCCAGCGGCAGTCAACTATTGGCTAAGCCACCATTCCCCACACTATGAGGCAGGGGATGAAAGAGATGGGTGGACAGCCTCTTATGTGTAGTAGCTACCCCATTACTATCCACCGCTGAATCAGATCCTCAGAATTTTCAACGTGTTTCAGTCCACAGGTCACAGACATATGAACAATTAGCAAATTTTCTGTCTCTTAATGCCCAAGATGTGCTTTAAAAGGATCTGTAGTAACAAAGGTGACAGACAATGTAATGGCTGCTAGTGCTTCCGCAGTTCAGAGTGGCCGATCTCTCTTTTGCATGGGTACATAGCCAAATGACCATAAGAAAATGATAGAAAGCCTTTGCCAGTGGGACTTTTCCATATTACAGACGTAGGACCACATGCAAAAAAAGGCCCTTGAAAGATGCAAAAACTGCAAACCAGGATTCAAAGTCCACCTAGTGAACCCGAAGGGAGCTTTTTTAGACATGCTCAATAGGGTGGGGGCGGGACCTCAACCAGTGGAAGGCCAGAGTACCTCCGCAGAAACACTGGTGGTTCAGGAGGAGCCACACTGTCAGTGTCTCTTCAATGGTAGTCTCTATGAGGATAGGTGCAGTATATAACTACACCTAACCTTTTGGGGGGCTCAAGGGGGTTTGCCTGCATAAAAACACGGAATGGAAGATTAACCACGACTCCATGTCTCTGTGCTGTGATTTGTGCAGCTCAACATACTGACACATTTAATTAGCCTTTGTACATCAGACAGTGCCTTCATTTTTGTACATTTGTTGTTGAGCACACCCATTTAGGGTGTCAGTGGTGTGGCTAGACGTACTGTCACCTGGAGCTGCACCTAAGTTTGCTGGCCGGATGCAGGTAAGATCAGGGGGGAGGGGTTGCAGCCGATGGACAACGTGTTCCGTGGCGGGGGTGGGGGAGCGGCCGACTTGTTCTCGGGCCGGGGGATGGTGGTAGTCGACAGACATGACTCTCGTCGCCCCCAAAAACAGTGTCTCCCTCATACCCCCTCCCATAGTTATGCCACTGTAGGGTGTACACTGGTGAAAAAAGGGTTGTGTACTCCATCAGTAATACAGTGCCGGATCTTTATTTGATATGATTGGTCTGTCATTCGATATGAGACAACATTACCATGTTCTTGAAATTCAATCTCCTCCACTGAACAGTGATTCATCCTTATGGTTGTTATAGGGGTTGACAGAGGTTAACTATGCAAGTTCTAGGCATTTTGGGCTTGATTTATAGTTGGACAGTAACATAAAATAATCAGATTTTTTGCAGAGGTGCAAAAGCAGGAGAAGAGTTTACTGGTGGATTTAACCCCACAATATAGCCATTAAGGAGGAGGAAATTCTGCTGGTCAAATCTCTTCTAAATGTAGCACTTCGTTATGAAATCTGATGATTTTCCATTATCGCCCTACTAAATATCTGGCCGATGTCTCAAAATGGACATGTAAGCAGTGATTCATTTTAAATTGTGCAGCCTTCACAAATGTATGACCTATGGTTTCGAAGTCCATCTATGTTTGCAGTAGAATATGATATATAGTACAGGGAAATTTTAAATAATAAGAGTGCTAACAATATGTGTAATAAAATATTAGTGAAATATGATCACAGCACGCTGACATAAGTTCCGTTCTGCACTCCTTGCAGTTTTTAAATAGGAGTGTCCTGGCAGGCCTGTACTAAGTGTTCATTACAGAACACATCCATCACAGTGTTTTGACTAATGGGAACCTTATTGAAATGTATAAACACAGTGATTGACTACATTGCAAGAGTCAAGTTATAATGGTTGTGTTATAGGTATGTGCACAGTAAATTATACATCAAACTGTGCTGGAATTTGTTGCTAGTCTATAGGAACCATGGTGACATGAATAGTAGTTTTAACATATTGCAAGGATGAATATATATTACATTCAAATTCTGAGAGGCTCGATGACAGACTGGAAGCTAGGGAAAGCTTTTGGTTGACTTTAGTTAGTTATTCTTTTATTAAAGCACAAATCACAAGTCTCTCCTCCCTTAAAAACAAACATCAGTTATGGAAGACAGAGGGTGGTTGGCTGGTAGCATAACACATTTCTCTTGTGAAGGAGAAAAAATTATCCTGTTTTAGAATTAGGAGGTAATAAAATCCCTCCAGTTTATGGCAGAAATGCTAAATATGGCAGATAATTCACAAGTGCAGTGAAATTAACTCGCTGTACCTTGCCTATGGTAAAGGAAATTTCACTGGAAGAGTCACCTGCAGATTTTAATTAATGGAATTTCCATTACCATCTAACCAACCTAACCAACTCTAAATCAGGTTCAGTGTAATAAGACTCTTTTAGTTTGAGTGCAATGATTCTTTTACAGTGTTTTGCCATATTATATGCCAGATAGACAGAGACATAGCTGTATGGTAGGCCCTGCTGACCCTGATGTCCAGATACAGTTTTCCACTTGTTGTCGCTCAGCGGTGCAGCTTGGGGCACATCGGTGGCGGCTTGGGTATGAGTTGATTATGCCTGTTGCGTGTTGCCTTTCATATATCTGAATCCGATTATCAGCACTCAATGTATATTATGATTGTTCAATGTTTCTTGTCCATCTGTTGGTCACAGGTCCATGGGTTTTATTCCATGGTGCAATTAGATACTAAAGCAAGTTATCAGCAGTCACTGAGATCCTTCACTCTCTTCTCACTTGCCATACCAGTCTGCAAGAGATGCCTGCTGTTTGTCATTTTCCAAGAAGGATGGAGCTCTTGGTCCAGGCTGATTTGTACATGGATCCATACAACAATAGTTAGAAAGGATAAGACCTGCATTTTTCCAAAAAGGCTCAAGTTCTGTGCTCAAGGATTGTCTGTAGAGATCATCTGTATAGAATTGGTTCCATTACAAGTGCAAGGTTTTTGATCCTTTCTCAAAATCGACTAAGGGTCAAAACTAACGGTAGAGGATGAGATTGGACAAAACATCTTTAACAAGACTGGGTCTGAGCTGAAAGGTGCATTAAAATTAAATTAAAGGCACAGATTATATATAGCAATTATCATAGTTACCAGTGATTAACACCCTCACAAGTGCATAATGTTTTTGTGATCCTTTAAGACATTCATTATGTCTTCATTCATTTAAGACATATCATGAAGTACCCAAGGCAAGACAAAGAAGGGGAAGGCAGGCAGTAAATACCGTATAACAATTTATTCAGTAATTGCATTCTTTTGCATTATTGTGCATGTTTAGTTGTTTTGTAACTAGATCCAGTGCTCACATATAGGTGAACAAAAGTGCAGTGATAAGTGATATAAGAAAAAAACATGCATCACACATAAAAAGACATATGCTTCCTTTTAGTAATTATTGCAATTTGGGGAATGGAGTCTATACACGTCTATTGTCTACTGCGTTTCGACCTCTGGCAATGTAAGGTCATCATCAGGACGGCGTGTGAGCACCGTCCTGATGATATACATTTAGGACTCTGAAGGGAGTGAGATGGGGCCTGTCTAAGATAAAAACCATTATTAAAAGAAGGGGGGGGGACATGCCTGGGGCAACAGATGGGTTGGAGTCAATCCCAAAACGAGTAAGCCCTGTAGCACAGTGAAGGAGTAGATACTAGGGCATCCAGGGGTGCCCTAGAATAAAGGGGAATTTAATATAATGAGTAGGGCGTACACATGTCAGCAGGAAAATGTACCTCCAACTCTAGATAAAACAACTTACCCTGTGGATGGTGAATGGTCTTCTATGGTTATTCGATAGGGCAACTAGCCGAATTAAGTGGTGGTTTCTAATTAAACCAGGGCTTGTATAAACAGATTCTGTTGAAAATCACAGAACCAGAATGAATAGGATGCAATAGGGCTGAAAACAAAGTAAGGGTCAATCAGGGGTGAAAGGACCTACCGGATATAATGAGTCGGCTCGCGACCAATTCAACATAGTGAGCAAGAATCCTCAATGGTTGGCAGAAGCATGTGAATTCGCTGTCCTCCAGGCAATTGTCGACTTGTGACTGCACCAGGAAGGAGGAAGGGCTAGGATAAATCTGCGTGTATGCGCATGCTCTCAGTGGAGCATGGAATTGACAATTAACAATACGCAAGTCATGAAAAACACGGTGAGAGCTGCACCGCTAACTTACAAAGTAGCTCTCAGGGGAGCTTACAATTAACAGTGCGTATGTGTGGGATCGCGATGAGAACTGTACCACTAACTCACGAGGAGGTGTTCAATTACCAATGCGAAAGTGCCAGTGTGTACTGCACCGCTCACTTGCAGAAATCGCAAGCTAAGGGCTAAGTAATACACTGTGGGAGATCAAGTGTGTAAGTGACGGGGCATCCACTGCTGCCCCACATGCTGCTTGGGAGGCCTGTAAACCAAGATGGCTAACAACCAAGGTATTGTGTCAACACATAGTTGGAATATTAAGGAGCTATTAACCCTGATGACCCACAGCCAATTAAATGTGTCAATGCTTGAAACGCATAGTACATTAAAGTTATCAGGCATTAAGCATGGCCAACCAAGATATGAAAATAAAAAATTAATAACAGAAACATGCACAGAGACAACAAAATGAACTAGTCAAAAAAAATAATAAACTGAAGCAGTAAAATACAACAGAATGAGCCATACATATAAGGATCATACATGAATAATAAGCCAACCAAAAAATACACTAACCGAAAATTGACAAAAGTAGATTACATACATAAGATTTACAGACAGACATAGCTAAATTATTAGAACATTTATATCAAAAACCTTTGAAGAAATCAGTTACAAGGCAGCAATATCTCCCGAGGGTGGGTGACACTGGTGAGTCCATTGGTAAGGTTACAGGATAGCATTCCATTCCTCTTGAGTGTTCAGTCGATTAGATACAGATTGATATTTGAAAATCCATTTGCATTCCAGTCTGTTGAGCAAGTATTGTGTGTCTCCCCTCTAGTTTGGGGTTTAATGATGTCAATAACTTGCCATGAAAAATCATTCTCAGTGTAACCATGTGCAAGAAAATGTTCCACCAGAGGTGCCCTGTTGACTTTACAGCAACTTCTGTTTTTGTGTTGGGAAATCCTGGCTTTCATTTTCCTTGTGGTTTAACCAATATAGATCAGGTTACAGGGACAGCGCATACAGTAAATTATATTACTAGAATTACAGTTGGAAAAGAAATTGAGGTCTTGGTGTATGTTCCCATGATGTAATATGTTTGTGTTGGTGGTCAAATTAAAAGCTACACAGTTTCCACACATATAATGTCCTTAACTGGAGTGAGATTCAGCAACGATTGGAGGGTATTGTCTCTGTGATTGGGTGCCTTAACAAGATGGTCACTGATATACCATCCTCACTTAAATGAGAAGAATGGTAGCTCTAAGGACAGATTAGTAGTGGATAAAACATTCCAATGCCTTTTGATACTTTTGGTCAATGTATTGCTGATAGGGCAAAAGGTGGTAACACAGGTGATTTTATTGATGGGTACTTTGTCCTTGGGTTGAAGTAATATTTGCAATTGCGGCAAATGCGCAAAAATTGCCCGTTGGGGAGGCCATCTTTGAGGGCACGTAGGTGTGAACTAGAGTAGTGTATTCCTTTCAGTAGGCTTTCCGACCGACATCCTTGGTTTGAATTCCGACCGCCGTATTACGATTACGGCGGTCGAAAGCAAACCGGCCGGTCATTCTGGCTAGCTTACGATGGGCTCAAGGAGCCCGTCAGCCAGTCGGAACCGCCACCATAATCCCATGCGGACGGCGTTTCTGCCGTCGGGATTATGATGCCGGTTTCCGACTGGCTTTCCTTGTCGGGCTTTCCGACATGGAAAGTGACTTTTGGGGCCCCTAGCAAGGCCCCCCTTCTTCAGCGGCCTCCGGTTGGGGGCCGTTCGGGCACCTATGGTGCCCCCCTGTAAATCCCTGCACCGTGAGGTGCCTGCCATACGGTGGAGGGAATTACAGTGGCTCTCATTTCTCTATGACAGCTTGTGCTGCGCCGGTTTCCGACCGCCTCACTAGCTCCCATAGGGAAATGGGAGTCTGAGACGGCACCATGTGCGGTTGCACTGTAATTGCGGTTTCGGACCGCCGACCCGAGATCGGTCAGTTTCAAAACCGCAGGGATGTCGGTCGGAGGAAACTCTGAACGACATCCTAATTAGGCCCTAAGTGCAGTGTCACAGAGAAAGAGCAGAGCTGGCCAGAGAAGACAGATAGACTCGGCAGCCCTAATGTGGCCTGGCCCCTGAGGCTCACAGATGTACTACCCTTTGGGTTTCACTTTTCTAAGGAAGTGGAGCTCAGAGTCAGGCTTCAGGCCCCCCAGAACAAGCCCCAGCTGATGCTGCAGGAGGCAGCTTGAATGAGAAAGACAAGAGAGAGGGAGGGAGATTGGGACATACTGAAAAGCTTGGGGTGGGTAAGAGAGTCACAGAAAGGCAGGAGAGACATACCAGGAGAGGAGAACGAGAGAGTGAAGAAAATAGGGGAGAGAGCCGAGGAGATATTCAAAAGGCTGAAAGAGGGAGAGCAAAGGGAAGAGTGACAGCTCAGTTGAGAGAGAGAGAGAGAGAGAGAGAGAGAGAGAGAGAGAGAGAGAGAGAGAAAGAGAGAGAGACCCATGAGCAGGGCCAGCTTTAGTGCTGGTAGCACCTGGTGTGACAATCTTTTCTGGCGCCCCACCCATTTGACCTCCCCCTGAGATTCCCTCACTGCCACTTGCCAAAAGTGCCTCAAAAGCCCTTCTCTCAAATGCATTTAATTTGTATTAAAGTGCTGGCTGGTAAAGGCTGGCTTTACTTATCGAGTAAGCTATCCACATAAAATACAGATCAGTTCTTTGCAGCACCGCCCTACAGCCGGCCCTGCCTGTGAGGAAAGAGAAACATGGCAAGGAAGAGATTTTGCAAAGTTCTTTGGTAGCCACAGGAATCAATTACAGGAAGTTTAATAAGTAAGCACACACAAGTAGTAATGCACAAAATACGAGCCCTACCATGAGCAAGATGTCATTTATTTCCCAGGTGAGATTAGGATTAAATGAGAGGCATATTTACTGACTGTATAATGAATATTGGACAAATAGGGCCTGATTTATATTTCGGCGGACGGGTTACTCCGTCACAATGGTGACAGACATCCCGCACGCCGAAATATAAATCCCACTATATCCTATGGGATTTATATTTCGGCATACACCGTTGTGAAAGAGTAACCCATCCGGAGAGATTTAAATCAGGCCCATTGTCTTTGGGCACTATGGGCACTATGCAATAACAGAAAGGCAAATTAACAGCAAAAAGACCTTAGTCGTTACAAGGGTGAAAAGAGGGCAACATACCAATGAGTCATAGAAGACCTGTCAGCACTTTTTTATTTTTCAAGATAAGACTCCTAAAGTGAAGATATTCCTTCAAAATATTCCAGTGCGCACTAGGAGTTGTTTCCCAACACACGGGGGACTTTTTGGACATTTTCCTGTTCGTAAGCACCATGGCTGACATGGCAGACTGGGTCAGGGAAAAGCCAACTCTCGTAGTCCCAGAGGTGTCTTGCTAAATAAGGTAGCCTCCCTAACATCATTCTGTCCGGCATTGGGCAGCTCAACCATTGGGTAAGCCACTATTCCCCACACTCTGAAGCAGAGAATGAAATAGATGGGAGGACAGGATAGCCACCAATGTGTAGTGGCTACCCCATTACTATCCACCGCTAAATCAGAGCCTAAGAATTTTCAACGTGTTTCAGTGCACAGGTCACAGACATATGAACAATTAGCTAATTTTCTGTCTCTTTATGCCCAAGATATGCTTTAAAAGGATCTGTAGTAACCAAGGTGTGAGGCAATGTAATGGCTGCTAGTGCCTCCGTAGTTCAGAGTGGCCGATCTCTCTTTTGCATGGGTACATAGCCAAATGACCATAAGAAAATGATAGAATGCCGTTGCCAGTGGGACTTTTCCATATTACAGGCGTAGGACCACATGCAAAAAAAGGCCCTTGAAAGATGCAAAAACTGCAAACCAGGATGCAATGTCCACCTAGTGAACCCGAAGGGAGCTTTTTTAGGCATGCTCAGTAGGGTGGGGGCGGACCCCAATCAGTAGAAGGGCAGAGTACCTCTGCAGAAACACTGGTGGTGCAGGAGGAGCCACACTGTCAGTGTCTCTTTAATTGTAGTCTCTATGAGGATAGGTGCAGTGTCTAACTACACCTACCCTTTTAGGGGCCTTAAGGGGGTTCGCGTGCATAAAAACACGGAAAGGGAGATTAACCACCACTCCATGTCTCTGTACTGTGATTTGTGTAGCTCACCATACTGACACATTTAATTAGCCTTTGTACATCAGACAGTGCCTTCATTTTTGTAAATTATTTTGTCGAGCGCACCCACTAGGGTGTCAGTGGCGTAGCTAGACGTACTGTTAACCGGGGCGGCCCCTAAGTTTGCCGCCAGAGTGCAGGTAAGAGCAGGGGGGGGGTTGCTGCTGACGGACAACTTGTTCCGGAGGGTGGGGGTGGGGGAGGATGACTTGTTCTTCGGGCCAGGGGGTTGGTGGTAGTTGACAGATACAACTCCCGCCCCCTCCAACCCCCATAGCTATGCCACTGTAGGGTGTACACTGGTGAAAAAAGGGCTATGTACCCCTTCAGTAATATAGTGCCAGATCTATATTTTATATGATCTTTATTTGATATGATTGGTCTGTCATTTGATATGAGACAACATTAGCATGTTCTTGAAATTCAATCTCCTCCACTGAACAGTGATTCATCCCTATGGTAGTTTTAGGTGGTGGCTGAAGTTAACTATGCAAGTTCTAGGGTCTGTGGGCTTGATTTATAGTTGGACAGTAACATAAAATCATCATATTTTCGCAGAGGTGCAAAAGCAGGAAAAGAATCTACTGGTGGATTTAACCCCACAATATAGCCATTAAGGAGGAGGAAAGTCCGCTGGTCAAATCTCTTCTAAATGTAGCACTTCCTTATGAAATTTGATAGTTTTCCATTATTGCCCTACTCTATATCTGGCTGATGTCTCAAAATGGACATGGACATGTACTGCACATATAAGTAGTGGTTCATTTTAAATTGTGCAGCCTTCAAAAATGTATGACCTATGGTTTCGAGTCCATCTATGTTTGCAGTAGAATATGATATATAGTACAGGGAAATTTTAAATAATAAAAGTGCTAACAATATGTGTAATAAAATATTAGTAAAAAATGATCACAGCACGCTGACATAAGTTCCGTTCTGCACTCCTTGCAGTTTTTAAATAGGAGTGTCCCGGCAGACCTGTACTAAGTGTTCATTACAGAATACATCCATCACAGTGTTTTGACTAAAGGGAACCTTATTGAAATGTATAAACACAGTGATTGACTACCTTGCAAGAGTCAAGTTGTAAATGGTTGTGTTATAGGTATGTGCACAGTAAATTATACATCAAACTGTGGTGGAATTTGTTGCTAGTCTGTAGGAACCATGGGGACATGAATAGTAGTGTTAACGTATTGCAAGGATGAATATATATTACATTCAAATTCTGAGAGGCTTGATGACAGACTGAAAGCTAGGGAAAGCTTTTGGTTTACTTTAGTTAGTTACTCTTTTATTAAAGCACAAATCACAAGTCTCTCCTCCCTTAAAAACAAACATCAGTTATGGAAGACAGAGGGTGGTCGGCTGGTAGCAGAACACATTTCTCTTGTGAAGGAGAAAGAATGCTCCTGCTTTAGAATGAGGAGGTAATAAAATCCCTCCAGTTTATGGCAGAAATGCAAAATATGGCAGAGAATTCACAAGTGCAGTGAAATTAACTCTGCTTTACCATGCCTACAGTGAAGGAAATTTCAGTGGAAGAGTCACCTGTAGATTTAAATTAATGGAATTTCAATGACCATCTAACCAACTCTGTCAGGTTCAGTGTAATAAGACTCTTTTACTTTGGGTGCAGTGATTCTTTTACAGTGTTTTGCCATGTTATATGCCAGATAGATAGAGACATAGCTGTATGGCAGGCCTTGCTGACCCTGATGTCCAGATACAGTTTTCCACTTGTTGTAGCTCAGCGGTGCAGCTTGGGGCACATCGGTGGAGGCTTGGGTATGAGTTGATTATGCCTGTTGCGTGTTGCCTTTCATATATCTGAATCCAATCATCAGCACTTAATGCTTAATGATTGTTCAGCGTTTCTTGTCCATCTGTTGGTCAGAGGTCCATGAGTTTTATTCCCTGGTGCAATTAGATACTAAAGCAAGTTATCAGAAGTCACTGAGATCCTTCACTCTGTTCTCACTTGTCATACTAGACTGCAAGAGATGTCTGCTGTTTGTCATTTTCTAAGAAGGATGGAGCTCTAGGACCATTCACCACCCGTAGGTTTTACCTAGAGTTGGAGGTATGTTTACCTGCTGCCATGTGTACTCCGTCCTCATTAAGTTAAATTCTCCTTTATTCTAGTGCACCCCTGGATGCCCTAGGATCTACTCCTTCACTGCGCTGCAGGGCTTACTCATTTTGGGATTGACTCCCGCCCGTCTGTTGCCCCAGGCAAGTCCCCCCTTCTTTTAATAATGGTTTTACCTTAGACAGGCCACATCTCCCTCCCTTCAGAGCCTTAATTGCACATTTTATTTCCAGATACTGGGTGCTCATGCCCCATCCTGATGATGACCTCACATTGCCAGAGGTCGAAACGCCGTTGACAATGGAAGAGTGTAGACTCCATTCCCCAAATTGCAATAATAATTAAAATGAGTCATATGTCTTTTATGTGTAATGAAGGTTTTTCTTTATATCACTTATCACTTCACTTTTCTTCACCTACGTGTGAGCACTGGATCTCGTTACAAAAAACTCGAAAAATGCATATTAATGATAAAAAAGAATGTAATTACTGAATAAATTGTTTTACAGTATTTACTGCCTGCCTTCCTCTTCTTTGTCTTGCCTTGGGTACTTCATGATGTGTCTTAAATGAATGAAGACATAATGTTCTCTCATTTTGGTTGATGTCCTAGTGAAACATTTTGTTTTTCAATATATACTAGTACCCCAGATTCTCCCAAAGTTTGGGATTACCCTTGTTTATAACACTTTTAAGACATTCAGCTGCTCCCTCAGTGACACTACCTTTGGTAGAATACAGTGCATCAGAATGCGACTGTTTTGGTGTACCTGACTTGCTGTTCTATTGTAGACCCAACCCCCCAAAACCAGTCTCACCCATTAATAAGACAACATGCAACCACTGCAAGAAGAGATCTGACAACTAAACAACATTCCAACATCTTAAAGGAGACACTAGTTAATTTGCACCACTTGCTGCATTTTCAAATTTGAATGATCTTTGACTGGTGAAAACTAAGTGGTGTTGACTACAGTGTGACCAACAACTAGTCAAACCAGTTAATGGTATATTGGAAAACATTTGTGATGGCAACCATTAAGTACAAAGAGCAAAGAAATAGAGCGTTTTTTGAGTGATTCAGGCGATATTTACTGGATTCTTATCCCTACTATAGGTGATTATAAAAGTGTATGTTGAAGAGACGAATTCCCAAGACGTTTGTTAAGGAGACAGTAGTAGAAGGTGCCATTGTTGATGCTCAAGAATGAAGTTGCCTTTAACATGAGGACTGTCTCAAAACTCATGCCCTGTAGAAGCGGTTATCATATGTGTACCATGAAACACGTGTTAGCTATAGTTTTCAAACCATTAAGCACTTTTGAAGACAATGTGTCATGAAGAGAATTGCTGATGTTTGATTGGAATTTAATTAGAAACTTGTGGCAATATGTGGCATAAAGAGAATGTGTTTGTCAGTATAGAACACTCTACCCAAAAATGCTCAGACACCACTGGATCACCACAGTCAGACTTTATTTAGCTCTACTTGTCGGCTGTAATCAACAAAGGATGGATGACTGTGACACCTAAATGTCACAGGAATTACGTCATTTGGACTACTACTGCCTACTGTAATGATCAATGCAGGCTGGATAATAATAACATCACCTTGGCAGTGCTGATGAAGCACCTTTAGCCAAGTTGGCTGTTAAGATAAATGCATAGACTGCCAGAAAAACAAACTGAGCAAAACCAATCAATACCAAACAGGTAAAGCACCCAATCTGTAAAGAGATCGCCCACATGGCCATATGTCGCTAGTATCCTTTAAAATGGTCCTTTACTGCTGGTCTCCTTTATTCCTCACTATAATCACAACTACATATGTCATAGTAAAACTCATATGCAAAAACAACAAGGTGATGGATGGAATTCTTGAATTAATCTCAGCCACTGGCAATCGGTCGGGCCGCATGCCAATCCATCATTTTTTTGCCCACCATGCCACCCCAGTTTGGACCCAGCCATATGCAAATCAGTCTTGACACTGTTCCCTATGGGAACAGTCCGGGCCGAACTGCCAGACCAGGTCCTTCCAGGACCTGAAACAAGCATCCTGGTACCGGTTTCGAGGTATCACGCCTTATCAGCCAGGCTACCTTGAATCCAGTGGCACAGTGGCCCAGATCTATGTGTTGGGGGTGAGTGACATTGTTTAGCATTCCATCCATCATTTGTTCTTTTTGCATTTGTCGTCCTAAGTGGGACGGGTATGCCCAGACGTGGGTCACGTGCTCACCATGCCTGCAAAGTCAAGCTATCCTGGCAGATGAGGGGTCCAGTCCTAGTATGCTTGTTTCCGGTAAGGGGAGTACCTGGCCTGGCAGTTTGGGCTGGACTGTTCTCATGGGGAGTAGGGTCAAAATTGATTTGCATATGGCTGGGTCCAAACTGGAATGGAGTGGTGAGCAAAAAACACAATGGATTTAGGCCCAGATCTCTGTACTGGGGGTGAGTGTTTGACATTGTTCAGCATTTCGTCCATCATTTGTTCTTTTTGCATTTATAGTAATACTCATAGGGATGACTGTAATGCACACCACCCACGCAGATCTTTCCTCCCCCCCTCTCTCTCTCTCTCTCTCTTTCTCTCTCTCTCTCTCTCTCTCTCTCTCTCTCTATATCTCTCTATCTCTCTATCTCTCTCTCCTCTATTTGCCTATCCCTCGCCTCTGTACATTAACAAAATTTACAGAGTGCATGGTATATTTGCTATAAACAGCACAAGAGAAGGATTGAATAAACTCAATATGAGACCGGCAGAGTAAATGATATTTACCAGGTAATTATGATCTGAGCACGCCTGTCTCTCACTTTTCAATCTTCAATTGCTGAGACCTAAGACTGTAAAGGACCGCTCTGACCATTCAAACACAACATCAAAACACTTCCCACAAGGGCTTACAGCAAGTACAACACTCTTCCATCCAAACACTACCACACAGTGTACCATGCTACCCGTTCAATAATGTGCTTTAATACTCCAAAATGGGGTAAGAAGCACAATGTAGTGACTTAGAGTATTGGCCCAGGATTACAAAAGGAAGCTGATAATCATACAGAACACTCAGTGTTAAATGACTGGGGTACAAAAGATGCAGACACCTCCCAGATAATAGCAAACTTCTCTGCTATTGAGGGCACGTGCTCTCTCTGTTCAAGGAATTCAGCATAGTTTTTGTGCTCCCTCATCAGAGGCAATAGCAAAGAAAGCTAAAGTGAATAACGTTGGTTAACTACTTAAACCCCAGTCACTCCAATGGACAGTGGGTTGACAATGATCTGATAGAGACTTCTAGTCACAGATTCTTTACCTTTGACTTTCCCCAGTCGTCAGACTAGATCCGGAAGATTTTTTGTGAGCAGTACCCCTGCACGCCAGTAGGTGGCATCGGTCACCTCCGTGCGGTGTCATCTGCATTGTCCGTGCCAGAAGTGATATCTGCTTGACCTATATAGGCGCCACCTTGGGGCATTGACATCAGTTCTTTTCTTTCCGCGTCAGCCAGCGCTGATCCGAGAGAAGAGCTACCAGTTTTTCACAGGATTTTTGAAACATTTTGTCAATGTTTCCGAGGTTTTTTCCTCCTGGTGTGTCGAGGATGTCATTGAGGAAAACAGGTTTCAAACTCTGTGGCGCCAGTCACCGCGCCATGTTGGTGACGGGCCCAAATCTCATTTGTTTGTGGTGTCTGAAGCGCGACCACGACTCCTAGCCATGCTCTGATTGCAGAGCAATGGTGCCAGGCTAAGAGGGAGCTGTTCCTGAAGCAGCTGGTTGCCCGGCATGCAACTCTGTGGAATTCGCAGTCTCGGTCAAAAGGAAGGTCCTGGGATGGCCCAGGAGTCCAAAGCCCTATTTGTTCCACTCAAAATCGTCGGGCATTCAAGTAAGAGGCACAAAAAAACACAAGAAGTCGAAGCGGGCTTCGACTTTTCCTCGTCCACCGGCAGACGTGACGAAGGAACATAGGCGTTCGAGACCTGGTTCCGCTGAACCGGCGCCTGGGCCGACTCCGTACTTCCCTAGTTTTCTGGGACCGGGAGTGGACCCCGCTCTAATTAAAGAGTTTTATGAGGCCATCCATCTCACAAATAAGCGGCCCGATCCATCCAGCTCGCCTTCGGGCCCTGTGAGTCAGAGGAGGCCCCATATGGTTCCATGCCGGCGGCTCCGGGCCCGGCTCCGATGGGCCCCCATGGATCCGGTCAAGGATCCGGATCGTCACCGGTCATGCCACTCTGACCTTCCCCGGCGGAGGCCCCAATGCTGATGCTCCTGGCACCAGCGGTGCCCACTGACAGCTCCAGCCCCATTGTGATTCTCGAATCCGACGTCAGTCACAGTGCTTCCTTCTGGCCTTACCAGCACCCCTCGGGTGTTCACCAAGGTGATATCAGTGGTCGCAGCTCATCTGCGCAGATCAGGGGTGCCAGTCTTCCCCTTATCTCAACGACTGGCTGCTGAAGGCGGACTCGCCCCAGACTACGGCGAACCTCCTGCATTCGCTGGGGTTCTCTATCAACATGCCGAAGTCAGACCTGACTCCCTCTCAGATTCTCCCTTTCATCGGAGGTGTTCTGAACACATTGCGGTTTCGGCCTTATTCTCCAGAGCGGCAAGTCCAGGATATTCAGGCTATGATACCGATGTTTCAGCCTCTATCCTGGGTTTTGGTGAGACTGACTCTGAGGCTGCTGGGCCTCATGGCCTCCTGCAGGTGACACAAGCTAGATGGCATATGCGGGCTCTGCAGTGGGACCTGAAGTTCCATTGGGCGCAGCATCAGGGGAATCTCTCTGACATGGTCCAGATCTCGGGGGAACTGCAAAGGGCCTGCAGTGGTGACTAATGAACCGCGATTGGATTAGAGGCAGATCCCTCTCCCTTCCCCAACCAGATCTCACAGTAGTGACTAATGCATCATTCCTGGGATGGGGCGACCACTTGGGAGAGATGGAGATCAGAGGACTTTGGTCTCTGGCGCGATCCGGACGCCACATCAACATGCTAGAGCTCTGTGCGATCAGGCTGGCATTGAAACTTTGAAAGCCTTCCTACCCTCCATCAAGAGAAGACTAGTGCAGGTGTTCATGAACAACACCACCGCAATATGGTACTGCAACAAACAGGGTGGGGTGGGGTCGTGGACCCTTTGTCAAGAGGCCCTGTGTCTCTGGACATGGCTGGAACAGCAGGGCATATCCCTGGTGGTACAACACCGGGCAGATGCCCTGAATGCCAGGACGGACAAACTCAGCCGTTGATGCCTGAAGGATCAGGAATAGCGTCTCCACCCGGAGGTAGCGCAAGGTCTCTTTCAGCAGTGGGGAGAGCCTTGGTTAGATCTGTTCGCCTCCACCGAAAACGTGCAATGTCAGCAGTTTTGCGCACTGGAGTTTCCAAGGTGGCTCTCGCTCTGAGACGCTTTTCGTCTCAAGTGGAGCTCAGGCCTCCTGTACGCCTTTCTACCCATACCACTCCTTCCCAGAGTTCTTACGAAGATTAGGAATCACTGGGCCCAAGCCATCCTCGTGGTATCGGACTGAGCATGGAGAGTCTGATATCATGAGCTTCTGAACATGAATGATGATCCTCCGATCAGGCTGCCCCATCTGGAGGATCGTCTGTCGCAGCAGCAGGGGAGGGTCCTCCATCCAAACCTGTCCACTCTTTGCCTTATTGTGTGAGCTTGAGCGGCGGCAGTTGACAGCTTTTAGACCTTCCTCCCAAAGTCTGTAACATTATTCTTGCAGCAAGGCATCTCTCCACCAAGACGGTATACATATTGCTTTGGTATCTATTCAAAGGTAAGGAATCTGCTACTAGAAGTCTCTATCAGATGAACAAGTTATTTAACTTTGGTGACGCCTTTTCTGGTAGAGACTATATCTAGCCTCAGATTCCTTACCGACCCAATCATCCTCCCTGCTTTGCAGACATATCTCTAGGGTCAGGGCTGATCCCTTTTAGGGCCCTAGTTTGGACACACCAGTGTCAGTGCTCTTTTTTGCTGCACTCTTCTGGCATAGAAAGTCATGAAAAGTAACTGAGGTCTGCGCGCCGAGGTGGCACTTATATAAATGACGCAGACATCACTTCCAGGGCGGATGATGACGCTGTGTGGAGCCGACTGACGCCACCTTCCGACGCTGGGGTACTGCTCATGAAAAATCTTTCGGATCCAGTCTGACATCTGGAGAAATTCAAAGGTAAGAAATCTGCAGCTTGATATAGTCTCTACCAGATAAGGCGTTACTAAAGGTAAGTAACTTGTTTGTTGCTAGAGTTACTGTTTCAAGGGTTTCATTGTCCCTTTTTTGATATATGGCACACACTGGCATAACGACTCATTTATTGCACTGGAATACTGATGAGGGTTAAGCACCAAATGCAGAAGGGAAGGGGTATAATCAATAGTCAGGTGCCCACATTACTGATGTGGCAATGGATAAATACAAGCAATTTTGGTTAGACAAGTTACTTTTACCACCAGATATCAAATGTAATTTGTGGGCAATAAGATAGACCAAGTAGGGTATTTTTGGATGAAAATAGAACTGTTTGACAGGAGCTACAAGGGCAAAGTGTATGTTGCCAAAAAGGGGATCAACATTCTTGGTTGGTGGCACCAGACAGTGTTTAATATTACCCGTAAAATGAGGTTTGCTAACTCGATTTTTATTGAAGAAAACAAGGTTTTGGTTTTTACAGTAAGTTCCACCAATAAAGAAAGATGGGCGAAGAGATTCAGTACAGTCTTCCAAGACAAGTTAGGGAACGTCAAGTGGTTCATCCACAACATAAAGGTCAAGCAAGGCATGGTTTCAGCCAAGCACAAATTGCATAATGTACGCAACAGTGTGAGGAATGATTTAGCAATAATGTTGAAGGGCACATGTCTTCAAGGGATAATTAAATCAGTTGATGGCACGCTATGGTTATGTCAGATTGTTCTTGAGTGCAAGATAAATTGCGCTTATGCGTGGAATTAAGAGCATTTGGGTAAAGAACATTCTGCTGTCCAGTATAGAAGATGTTATCAGCAGGGAGGGTCAGGCTAGACAGTTCATTAAATTAGACCTCTGGGCTGCCTACCACTGAGTTGAGTTGATGCAGAGTTCAGACATTTAACAGCATTTATCACTCTTGAGAGAGTACGTCAGTTTTTCCGATGCTGTTTGGGTTAGCTTCTGCTGCAGCAGTCTTTCAGAGTTAAAAAACAGGTTTTTCCAGGACAACCCTTCTGCCTATGCCTGCCAGGTCAATATCCTATTTTTTTCTACAACTGAGTCTGAACATGAGAAAGCAATAGCCGAGGCCAACTGTACTGGAAAATAAAGAGATCACCCTAAAGAAAGACAAGTGTGTCTTAAACACAAGTGAGATTGAACATCTAGAACATGTGCTATCTATGCATGTCATTAAACCCAAGTCTAGTTTGATTCATAATATTGTTGAAGTCTTGGTCCCAACCAACAGTGAGAGGTTGGTATAATTTCTAATGTTGTGCAAATTTTAAGCAGCCTTGCTGAAGAATTTTGCTAACCTATTAGAGTGTTTCGGGCATTGTTGATGAAGAGGGCCATATTTGTCTGGTCAGAAGAATGATGGATGTCAAAATGACAAAAAGAAAATTTTATGCACACCAGCATTGCAATCATATGTGGAGGGACGTCAGGTTTGGCTGACAGTGGATACAATTCCCTATGGTTTGAGGGTGGTGTTCACACAGGTTGATGGGAAATGTGAGGCAACTGTTTTGCTTCCAGAACATTGAGCTCCATGGAACGCAAGTATTGAAAAAGAGTTGCTAACGTGCGTGTGGACCATAGAAAACATTATCTGTGGGGAAGGCTGCCAGCACTGTTAATGGATCATTGTCCCCTTGTGGATTTTTTAACGGGAGCAAAAATAAAGAAAACTACAGCTATACTGGTGAGACTGTCAGCAAAGTTGCTGAAGTTTGCCTTCAAGGTGGAATACATTCCTGGAGGAAACACCTACAGGGCTGATTGTCTGTCAAAGCTACCAGTTAATGAAGAGGTTCTGCACAAATTGGAATATGAGATTGAAGTGTGCATTGTGTCACATGTGTGTAACATGGTTATTGGTGAGGAGGAGAGCAAGTGGAGGCGTGAGATGGACAAGCATTCAGTATTGAGTGATGTGTGGGTCACCTAAGGAAAATAATTTGTGGGTGAAAATGCAGCTCCACTGGAAGGGGGCAGATGAGTTGCCCATCGAAAACAAACTGGTGCCTCTCATTTGCTTTTGCAAGTGGATTGTGGAAGCTGTACATAGTGGACAATTAGGAATTACTGCTAACAGAACAAGGGTTAAAAATGAGAATAGAAGCCATGTGTGAGGGGGGTCAGAGATTGCATGAGATGCAATGTTAGTGATAAAAGCTTTGTTAATGAGAGAGCAGATGTGAATATGGTTCTGTGACCAGCAAGAGGATGGCAAAAGCTTGATGTTTTTTGGGGGACCTTTCCACATTTTACCTTCATTGATGAAGTATTATTATGCTGATTGCTAATTTGAATGGATGGGTGGAAGTTAAACCTGTTATGGTGCCCACAACTAGACATGTTGTTGAGTTTTACCAATACGTTTTAATGAAAGAGGGTATCCCAGAAACAAATTCTCACTAATAATGGGTTGCAGTTTGTTTCATCTGAAATATAAGACTTCCTAGGTTGGTGTGAGGTTCTTCATATTGTGACTACGGTTGGATTTGGCCTTCTCTGCAGTCACCCCCAAACATTTTGCCTTCACCCCTTCTGTTTTCTGAACCCGTTTTTGTTGGCTTTCGGGATTCTGTGAACTTTACCACTTCCAATTGGAACTAAAGTGCTTGTGCTCTCTCCTTTAAACATGGAGAAATTGGCTTACACCCAATTGGCACTTTTAATTTACTTGTAAGTCCCTAGTAAAATGGTATTGTATGTACCCAGGGCCTGTACATTAAATGCTACTAGTGGGCCCACAGCACGCATTGTGCCACCCACTTGAGTAGCCCTTTGAACATATTTCAGGCCTGCCATTGCCGCCTTTGTGTGCAGTTTTTAACTGCCAATTCGACCAGGCATAAAATCTTTTGCCAGGCCTAAACCTTAGAGACTACACCTACTTCAAAGTTTGCACCAAGTATAAATATTGGACCCTCAGACCACCGTTGGACCTGTGGCAAACTCACAACGACTGCTGTGAGGTTCTGCTGCAAGAAGGACTGCTACTCTACTGCCCTGCTACTCTGCTGCTCTGCTGCCTGAGTGAGAAGGGCTGGACCTGCATCTTCAACCTAGGATCACCAGAGTGACTTCAAGGTCTAGTTGGTTAGCCTCCTCATCAGAGCCTCAGGGACAGAAAAATCTCCAACGACCTTGAACCCAGCACTTGCTGTGAGTCTTGCCCCCCCCCAAGTGGTGCCTCCCCAGGCCTGGACCCTTGGAAGTGGGCCTGCATGTGCTGTGCCAGCCAGCGCTGGTCTTGTGGGCAAAACCAATGCAGCGCAACACATCTCCTTGCAGCCCCACTTTGGAACCGCCACTGTGCAACGCATCCCCATTGCGGGGCCTCACATCACAGCCCACAGCTTCTCAGAGCTCCCGCTGCACGACGCATCCAAGACACTGGACTTTGCATTGCATGCCTCCATAAACGGCAAACTCGACGATGACGCAGGACCTCGCATCGCAAGCCTCATCGACGGATTCATCGGAACTGCCGTTGTGCAATGCATCCTTGACGAAGGACCCCGTAGCGCTCCGCAACTAAGATTTAAGGTACTTTGTTCAATGGGCTGTATCCTGCCCGTGCTCCATCGCAGTCAGCCTGAAACTATGACTTTTTCCCGCTCTGGCACGACCAGATAACCATAGATGGCGCTTTGTGCTTCTAGGCAATATTTTCACCTAAATCTTTCAAATTGAATATCTCTGGTTCTACTGATTGGAGTTTTGTGGTTTTGGTGTCAAATAATGTATTACATTTTCATCTATTTTTCTAAATTGGTTTAGGATTTTTATTGTGTAGTGTTTTCACTTTATTACTATTTAAAGTGCTACACAAATACTTTAATATCAATCAATCAATCAATCAAGGATTAGTAAAACGCTACAAATCACCCGTGAGGGTCTCAAGGCATATTACTTCTAAGTTAAGCCTGACTGCTTTTGTGCCAAGCTACCAGAGAGTTACGTTCAGGTTAATTTGGGGTTTGCTTGTGTTTCACCCTGACCAGAATTGTGATTGCTGCTTGAGCAGGGTTTCACCCCCTCTATCAGTAACCTAATTTCCTACAACTATGCTCTAGTCTTGCCCTCAGAGCAACAGTAAGATTGAGCACTTCAACCAGGTATTGGTAGAATGTTTTTAGATGGCACATCTGGACAGCATGAATGTCTGAAAGTCTTTCATGGGACCAGACATGGTTACCTCCTACCATTTTGCATGCTTTTACTGACAAGTCACCTTTGGAGGTTACACGTGGAAAGAGAGTGTAATCAGACTTGTACCTATTTTGGACAGTGAAGACATTTGCAAAAGAGAGAAGCGCCAGTCAGTATTGGAAGGATGCGAGGTTACGCTCAGACATGGTGAGCAGGAGAAGACTGGAACAAGAGGTGATGTATAAGCGAAAATGTAGATTGAGAGTTAGAGAGTTGGTAAGGGGAAGGAATCCGGTGTTGGTGAAAAGAGCTTGTCAAAGTTTTGTGAAGCAGTATATGTGCTTGAGATCAAGAGGGAACTCAGTAAAATTGTTGGTGGAATTCTTTTTGTGTAGTGTTGGATGCTGGGAAAGGCATCAGAGATTGGTCTGTATGTGTTAGTGTTAGGGGTGTGAAACATTTGATGGGTGTGGATCCGTTGAGATCTTGTGTGGGCTTTACGCCGCATGAAGTGCAGGAAAGTGCAAAATGAGTTCACACAACAAAATGCACACTAAGACATGTTGTTGTCCCTATATCATGCCTTCTCAAATGTGTTATTCTGCAGATTCTATGCTGTGTCCATGATATGGTTATTGATTTAGTCAATTAAGAACAAGAGCATCACTTTTTTAATTATTATTTAGTTGGTCCATTTGTACTTTTGCTGTTGGACATGTGGTGGTCTCTGGTGTTTCATGACACAAGGCAGATTGTTTTGTTGCAACATGTAACACTATGGTGTGCTGCATTCCTGTCCCTTGTTTTGATTAAATAAATGTTATTTAAACAAGGGACAACTGACGCCCCAGGACAGAAGCACACCATAGCATTCCATTTCCCATTTCAATCTGCCCTGTGTAATGGAACACCAAACACCACCACAGTCATCCAAATCGGTGCCCTGATTCCCACTCCTTATGTCATTTCCTGGTAACTTTAACTGGGAACTGTTGTCCCTCATCCCCTGATTTCACTGGTCATGCTTCACGAAAGCAACTATTCCCCTTATATGATCATGTTGTCAGGAGCAGCATGGCATGGTCTTATCGGTGGGCGGCTCATGGATGCACCTAGTCCTAGACACAACCGAGATGCAGCATTCAGTTATAAAATTCTCTTGTACATAGGGGTTGATCATGACACCATCGCTCTCCTCACTGACAATTCTATTCAGCCAACAGACCAAACCTACTCTAGCGAATGGACAGAGAAGTCAGTTTAGGCAGGTGGGGCATGTCTGCTCTCTGTCACTGGAAACAAAAACATGGGCTTAGCGGTAGTACAGGCTAAGGGCCTTATTACGATGTCTGCGGAATCAGGACTGACCGACCTCTGGTCAGCTGTCCCGACCGCAGCATTACAATGCGACCGCACATGGTGCGGTTGCTTACTCCCATTTCTCTATGGGAGCTTGTGATGCGGCTGTAAACCGGCCGCAGCACAAGCTCCCATAGAGAAATTGGAGAATCTGTTCATCACTGCACTGCCCACACGGCGCAGGGATCAACAGGGGGGCACCATAGGTGCACCCAACTGGAGGACGCAGGGAGAAGGGGGCCCTACTATGGGCCCCCAAAATCACTTTCCGATAGGCTTTCCATGTCGAAAAGCCCGACATCGGGGCCACGGTGAGGCCTCCGACTGGCCGACGGGCTACTTGCGCCTGTCGTAATCCAGCCGGAATGACCGGACGGTTTCACTTTCGACAGCCTGCATCATAATACAGCGGTCGAAAATGAAACCCACGATGTGACTCGGAAAGCCTCCGATCTGTGGTCGGAGGCTTTCTGAGTCTCATTGTAATGAGGCCCTAAATATGTATGGAAATGCATCATGATACTTTGTCAAGTGTGTTTTTGAATAAAATCATGTTTTATATTTTTCACGTAGCTCTATGTAGCAGCCCAAAAAAGATTATCTTAAAAAATAACAAATATTAAAAGGCATGTACGTACTTATGTAGATTGCAAGCATTTATTTGGCATGCATAATTTATTGCTTTTAGTGGGGAAATCTTATTTTTCAAGATGGCTTCTACATTGCAGCTAATAGCCCTGCAGTCCCTGCTGGCTTCTAAAACTCTTGTGCTCCATGCACCACATGCATTTCAATGCAAACAGCCTCTCTGTAGTTGACTAGCGCACCTTACAGCTAGTAGTATAATAAAGAGAATTAAATAGTTCTCTCTCTGGGCTGGACTGAACTGTGAGTGACTCTTTATTCAAGTAAGGGCTGAAAGTAGCATACCCAAAGACAGCATAACCAATAAAGGGGATGACCAAAAGCCCCTTTAATTATATAATTTCTTTATTTGTGCTCGTCACAAACCACCTAGGCTGTGGCAAAACCTAAAACTTGGTGGTTAAGTACTAAAAAGTAGCATTTGTAAATTGCCATATCTTTCTAGGAATAGCACAAAATCTGACCATGTTTGAGAATACTCCAAATGATATTGTGAAAAACCAAGTTATAATAAAAAAAGAATCATTGGAGCATCAAAGAAAGCAGTCAAAATCTTGGCGAGCAAACAAACTAACCAAAAAATAAAGACTAGCACCACAAGCTTCTGAGCTTCCGTAATTTATTCTGCATTGTGTCTCTAGAAATATTTTGAAAGGGGACTAGCACGCGGTTTGTTTCACTACACAGATATTAATTATTTAATTGCTGAGGTATTACAGAGAAGTTTTGAGTTCATAAAAAAATAACGGGGCATATTAGCAAGACCGGCGATAATTTTATCGCCGGTCTTGCTAATATGCCCCTACGTCACTCAGGATCCACGGTGCCAGCCTCAAGTTAAAATCAATCCAAGGACAATAGGGAAATATTCCTCAGTCTTACAGTTGAGCCTTATCTGTCAAAATAAATAGGTCAACACCATTGTCAAACTGAAACTCTTGTTATGAGCTGGAGAACTTCTAATGCAGACAAAGCCCTATTAGCCAAAGGAGAAACATAATAACAAACAAGATGTTTAGGAAGAGTTGGATAACCCTATTTAAGCAGGATAGGCAAGCTACGACAGTGGTTCTTATTTGCTTGTTTATGCCTACTGTATGCCTTAAGGTTCTATTTTCATCATAACTCATCTCTTTTCTTTGCAATATCATCTCATTTTTTTCCCCTTACCTAAAGTTTGTCAAACTGCATACCTTAAGGAATGTGCGACTGTACGGAATCCCCAGGAGTCTCATTTGTTCTCTTTTTTGGTGGGGCACATACGGGATGGAATAAAATAATGTTGCACTCACATATGTTATCATATGATACTAGCAAAACCTTTATACCAAATAGAGTGAAAACCCACTGAAAATGGCCAGTTATAGTTACCAATGGTTACCAATGCACACAACACACGACATAACTCAACTGTAGGGAATCCCCAGGAATGTTGTTTGTTCTCCTTTTGGTGGGGAACATAAGAGATGGAATAAAATTATGTTTCGCTCTCATATCTTTAACATACTAGCAAACCCTTAATACCAGATAGAGTGTAAAGCCACTGAAAATTGCCAGGTATAGTTACCAATGTACATAACACATGCCATAACTCATGCAGCCAACCATGTTCCTTTCTGGGTAGCTTTTTTTTGTTGGCAAACTGGTGTTTTGAGTAGGAATGGCAGTGTGAGTTATGGTATGTTTTTCGTGCGTGGTAACCATAACGGGAGAATTTCAGTGGTTTTGTGTGTTTCAGGCAGAACTTTAGCTCAGTTTGTTAACTGTGTTTTTTCAGTGTTTTTTTTATGACCTATTTATTCTCCAGCCACTGCTGTGCATGGCACATTAACTGGGTGGCCGAAGGGCCTGCCTCGCAACCAGCCCCTGCACCACAGCCACTGTGGGTGGCCAACCACATTGCGCACGACCTTTGGGAGCGATAGAGAATGTTTTGGAAGAGAGAGATACATTTTTCACTTGCAGCAGCCAAACAGATCTCCCAGACCCACAATTTCTACTTCAGAACTGTGGACCCAAAAGGGTCGACTACAGAGAAGGCTCCCTTTACTATTTTAATACCTGGGTCTGTGACTGATTTGGCAATCCCAAATGGAAGTGAAATCCAAAAGTGTTAACTGTTTAAAGTCCGACTGGCAATTTTTTTAAATGCAAATCTATTCACAGGATCACAGGATCTTGGGACGTCATTTGTTGAATTGCAAATAACGTGTTTTAGGTTTTTAACATGAAAAGATTTTCTCTTATAAATTGTTTTTTAACCTTTAACTTTTAAATAACATTTACATTTTAACTGTTATTTTCCAGACTTCCAATATATATTGTCATTTCATTAGTAACAGATAAAGCAAATGCAATGATCCGGAGTGTGGGACGAATAAGCTGCTATGTTCTGATAAATGACATTACGAATGAAATGTTTCTTTCATGTCTATGGCTTTGTTTGCACATGTGATTCTTATTCTGAGCACTTATCACTTTAAAAGTATGGCGGTAACGCGTACCTATTGTCATGTGATCAAGGCCTGTGGTGGGCTGAAACGCGTTGTGGCGAGACTTGCACCTTTGAAATAAACATCTGAGAAAGCACATTTCGGTGGTCCGTTCCGTCTGTTCGAGGATTGGATGAGTAACGGAATTCAGGGGTATGTTCAGCCGACTGGTCTCTTTTCGGCTTCAACGGACCCCTTTCCTGTGAAGAGGACACTTCCCAAGAGGAGACATCGGCACCGGGACAACCCAGAAGCGCATACAATAACCCGGAAGGGTTTGAGGAGAGTGACCCCCCCTAGCCCAGCTAACACACACTGCAAAGCCTGCACGGAATCGGAGGAGGACAGAGTCGGAGGGCTCGTGTGATTCCGGTATACCGTCCAGGTAGGCATAAAGGGGCATTGTGGGGTGGGAAAGCTGTGCTAAAATGGAACGCATTTAGGATTTCCTGATCGAGTTCCCCAACGTTATCAAGGACAATTGCAATGTCGGCCGACATGATACGCAACCGAGAAGCAGCAGCTCTTGAAATGTTCAATGACTGTCCCACAAGTATTTCAAGTGCCAAAAGTAGCAGCTCGACAAGCCCAAATGATGATACTTTAAAAGAGAAATTTAAAAAACTAGAAAAAAAGATGCGCAGTGAGCAGAGTAAATGGTGGGAGTCACGTTCCCTACATCGCTACATTGATGAAGACGAATATCCCGTGGGTTAAGGATTCTCATAGCACCCAGCTATGAGAATCCAAACCCACTCATGATGAAGGAGTGGGCGGAATCTAATCTCAAATTGTCAAAACGCCTAGTACTCATACTCATAAAGTATGCCGACATTGACAGAGCGACCTTGTTAGAGGAAATAGACAAGATCAATGAGGAGTTGGACTCAATTGGTGACACGGATGAAAAAAGTAAACTAAGACACAACATGATGTTACGCTTAAAAAAAGAAGAGGAAAAAATAAAAGAAAGAAAGACATTCAAATTTCACAGGGATAAGTGTGACTATGAGCAAGGGCAAATTTTTACATTTGCGCGTAAGTACGAAGCATTGAGGTCATCCAAATACAATAAATCAACAGAATCAGCAGTCAGCACTTTCAAAAACCCAACACCTAACTCTGACTCATCACAATCAGGAATGAGTTCAGCTATCGACAGCGAGTCTGAAAGAGAAACCAATATGGCACGACAAGCCCAAACACAGGCAGGCCAAAAGATTTCACTGGAAGATGAGGTGGGTTTTTTAGTAATCGACCGGAGACAAACTCTCCTACCACGCGCAAACAGGAACAACCAAGTAGCATCCGAAACTGGAATAGAAAGAAACGACGACAAGCCCGCAAGAAACGAGTCTACACAGCGGAAAATGGGAAATTCGGGTTGGCGAAAGAGAAGATAAGGAGCCACTCCAATGCCAACAATAACAATACGATCATGAACTTGACAAATGTAGAACTCAGTAAGGATGATAAACAAATATTAAGCCTGGGCCTTTCCTACTGTCCGGTCAAAAATTTCAATTACCCCAAAACAAGACTAGACATATACAAGGCAGTGAGGAAGCTTAAACTGAAAAAATATTTCATTCTAAATCCCAAGAAAGATGATGGAAATAGAGAACCTAATCGTGAAATCACATTGGAGGATCAGGCACCTACTTTAACACAATCCGATATGACTTTAATCAGTGAAATACAGGATTTGTGGGAAGAGGGTGCCAACAATGGAAATCAGGAAGGAACAAATCCAATTGGGGCCGACCAAGTAAATACACAAGAAGGGTCTACCAGGTTGACAGTAGCAACTCCAACCGCATTTAAACCGAAGTCCACCTTCAATCCTATATTACTCAGAGACTCGATTGATATCTTTCATGAGAATGTGGTTAGTCAAGTGAAGAAACTTAACCTCAAAATCCAAAAAGGGAAATCAGCATATTCTAGGCAAAACAGACAATATCGAGAACTCATTACCAAACTACAAACAAACAAGGATGTAATAATACGCAATTCGAATAAAGGTGGAAACATTGTCATCTTGTCAAAAGACAGTTATCTGAAGGAAGCTTACTCCCAACTCAATGATCGGTCATGCTACATGAGATGTAATACAGCAACTTTGAAAGAGATGTACACAAAACATTACAAAAATCTGACAACGTGAAAAATGAAGGGTTTGTTAACACAAGAGGAACATGATTTTTTAAAGAATAATAACCCTGTGGTACCCACCATTTATTTTATCCCCAAAGTGCATAAAGACCCGGTGAATCCCCCTGGCAGACCGATCATATCAGCAATGGGCAGCCTCTTGGAGCACATGTCACAATACATTGACTACTTTCTTCAAGATCTAGTGAAAGCCTTGCCTTCATATGTAAGAGACACTAGCGACTTCCTGATGAAATTGTCCAATTTTGAATGGGAACAAGATTATGTATTAATTGCTATTGATGTCTGCTCACTTTATACCAGCATAAGACATGAGGATGGGGTACACGCACTAATCTATTATTTGGAGAACAAAACTACAAATAAGGCTACCCACAACAAAATGTTAGCCGAAATGGTCATGTTTTGTCTATCAAACAATATTTTTATGTTCAACAACATACTATATCAGCAGACAAGAGGGGTTGCCATGGGGGCCAGCTTTTCCCCCAGCTACGCCTGTTTGTTAATGGGGTGGTGGGAGGAGCTGGTCCTCAAAAAACAACACACACTATGTACCACTAGTAATGTCAAATTATGGTTGAGGTACATAGATGACCTGCTTGTTATTTGGAAGGGTACCCATGATGAGGCTAATGATTTTATCAAAGCTATCAATCAGAATGATCTTAATCTCCAGTTCACAGCCACTATCAGTCCCACTGAGGTTAGCTTTTTGGATACTTTGGTCTATGTAGACCATAACAAAATTAAAACTAAATTGTATAGGAAGGAGACGGCTGGGAACTCAACATTACATGCTAGTAGCTCCGACCCACGTCACCTCATTAATAGTATCCCATACGGAGAAATGTTGCGGCTGCGACGCATACACAGTGAGGACAGCGATTTATTGGCTGCTCAGATTGAATGTAAGAAAAGGTTTTTGGATAGGGGTTATTCATACAAGATTATTGACAATGCTATCATGAAATCCATGAAACATCCACGCATGCAACTATTAGATAGCAAGTATAACTCCAGTGCACAATCGACCACCACTCAAGATGAAGTATCAAATAGAGGTTTCAGGATAATAACAGAATATATAAGCAACACAAACAAAGCCAGTCTATCATTAACCGGAACTGGCCACTCTTAATAAGTGACACAGTGATTGGACCAACTCTCCCTCTGGAGCCATCTATAACGTATAGCAGGGGACCCTCTATGCGGGATGAATTGGTCAAGACTAGTCCTGAAGTGATAGAAGGAACCTCTTGGCTACAATCACATAAAGGGTTTTATAAATGTAAGAGCTGTAAAGCCTGTCAACTAGGGGTTAATTAGTAAACAACAAGGGGGACAATGAGGGCTTGATAAAGGTCCACCGTACTTGCCCTGGGTAGAACTAGAAGACAAAAGAGGTACGGTGTTCCTGGGTGGCAAGTTGGCCACCTGGTTAGTACTCAGAGTGGTGGGGAGGTGGGGAATACCTCCTTTCGGAACTAGGACCCTCACACACCCAGCAAGCTAGGTGTCATGCTTCATCATATGGGTCTGCTCCTCGTCGAGCCGGCGCTGCAATGCTCGACGGGCACCCATAAAGGGGCTCTTTATCGGAGATCTTTTGTTCCTTGCCGTATAGGTGCCGTGGGTGTGAGGGGCCTGGTAAGATGTAGATGTGGTGTGTGGGTTAAAACAGGTAAGGGAATCCTCTATAATTATTTTTATTCTGGAGAGGTCACAACCTGAATAAAAAGTAAAAAGAAGAAGGAGGGTGACTATTTTGTTTTAATCTGACAAATTACGCTCTACCCCTTAGTGGTCAACATGTTTCTCGCCTATAAAATGTCTCTAATAGATCAGTTGGCGATTCCTCAGGACCTAGTGAATAAATGAAAACTATCTACAGTGTGTGGTGTGGTTCTACATACCACTTCTTCTCTCGGTAGGACGTTGCCCCGGAGAAAAGCAGCCAACCTCTTAAGGATTCAAGTGCTGCTTCATCAGACCCCAGCGGAGTATATGGACACTCAACGTAGTGTCGCTGCTCCCGCTCAGAGCAGTCCGGTTCACCTACCCGCTCTGCTGCATCAGGAAGGATGTTTTCATTTAGTCACTAGGTCCTGAGGAATCGCCAGGTTTTTAACATGAAAAGATTTTCTCTTATAAATTTTTTTTTAACCTTTATCTTTTAAATAACATTTACATTTTAACTGTTATTTTCCAGACTTCCAATATATATATATATTGTCATTTCATTAGTAACAGATAAAGCAAATGCAACGATCCGGAGTGTGGGACGAATAAGCTGCTATGTTCTGATAAATGACATTACGAATGAAATGTTTCTTTCATGTCTATGGCTTTGTTTGCACATGTGATTCTTATTCTGAGCACTTATCACTTTAAAAGTATGGCGGTAACGCATACCTTTTGTCATGTGATCAAGGCCTGTGGTGGGCTGAAACGCGTTGTGGGGAGACTTGCACCTTTGAAATAAACATCTGAGAAAGCACATTTCGGTGGTCCGTTCCGTCTGTTCGAGGATTGGATGAGTAACGGAATCCAGGGATATATATATATATATATATTCCGTGCTTGTTTGTGTGCGAAGTGCGCACTGAGGAACTAATCGATATATATATATATGGCTAAGCCCGAAACGCATAGGTCTGATCTGTGGGCTAACATGCACCCTGCACTTTGCTTGTTATTTGCTTAAAAATTTATGGAAGCAGTTGAAGCATAATAAATCGCTTCTGTAAAGGATTCCTGTGTGCCGTCCTTCTGTTGGTCTTGGCTATGGAGTGGTGAAAACAGGGCTGATCGCAGAAGCTTTCTCTAATACATATATATATATGTGATCAAGGGCACTGTGTTGCTCGAAACGCGTTATGGCGGTGGTGCAGGGCGTCCACCAATAAAGAAACATTTGCACCAGTATCGGGTCTGCATCGTCATCTTTTCTGGCAGAAAGTACTTCATGGCGAAGCAAGCTACATATATATATATATATATATATAATACATATATATGCATGTGTGTGTGTGTGTATATATATATATAAAAGACTGGACAAACATGAAAGAGATGTTCAAATGAAAAAATTAAAAAAATTCAATAGGGATAAAACGGATTATACATTGGGCAGAATTTATATGTTTGCTAGACGATATGATGCTCTGCGCAACAGACAAAGAATGGACCAAATGAGAGTTAGAATAGAACTGCCATCCAGTGTTGAGAGTTCTGAAGCCAGTTCTGGGGCTGAGGGGGCTTCCGCAAGCCTACCAAAATTGGATTTTTCCAGGGAACTGCGTCTCCTGCAAATGACGAGGGGGCACGAATCAAACAAATCAAAAAGACCAAGAAGAAGCAGAAAGAGGAAAACGTGGCAGAGGAGGAGGGAAAAAGAACAATTTGACAAATTAATGGAAAGTAACATTGCAAGGGAGGAAGAGCTGGTAATCAATCTCTCCAGTATGCCACTAGACTTGAAACATAAAGATCTTTTAAATAAAGGTCTCTCGTTCTGTCCAAGTGTAGGAATGGACTTAGCGAGGGGGAGAATCGATCTTTATAGGTTTTGCCGTAAACTGAAACTCAGGAAATACTTTGAATTTAAAAGACATCGAGAAATTGGAAGTGTGAACTCACAGACACTGTCGATTTTAAGAAGGCAGGACCTCCCACATCTAAGAACACTCCTGGATTTGGAGGAAGAATCGTCAACTGGGGAAGCATCTTAAAGAATCTAACTGATCAAGAACTATGTGCAGAATTAAATATTGACACAAACCTCTCTGTGAATAGCGGGAGAAAAAGCAATTACAAATTTTGCCCTCAATTACCATAAGGCAATAAGGTGGACCTTTTTCAGGAATTGGTCTCAGATGGAGTGAGAACAATAGCAATGAAGGGGACCAAAGGACAGTCACAAAAACACAAGGAGAATTTGACAATTAATGATTGGTCAGCTCTAAAGGAGCTACAAGAGAATACAAATATAATAATGAAACCCTCAGACAAAAGGGGGAATGTTGCTATCATGGATAGAAGTAAATATATATTAGAAGCGAGAAGGCAACGAAATAATCATGACCACCACGAAAGAATACCAAGTGAATCAACAAAAGAAGTGATGGGGGTTTTCATAACAAGTTAAAGGAATGGCATGATTGAGAACTTATTGATGACAATGAATATTTTTACTTGAAAAAAGAACATCCAATATTACCAACTATTTACTTCTTACTGAAGATCCATAAGGAGATCAACAATCCACCAGGACGACCCATAGTCAGTTCTTGTGATTCCCTGTTGAAGAAGGCCTCAAGATTTGTAGACATATTTCTATTTCCATACGTCTCCAGTCTTCCATCCTATATCACAGACTCTATGGACTTTTTAAATAGAATAAACAACATCCCTTAGAAACAAAATTATATAATGGCAACGGTGGATGTTGTCTCTTAATATACATCTATTAGACATGATGATGGCTTGGCAGCAAGTAGGCATTCTTTAAGGTCTAGATCACTAAGCTTAATGGAGCATACAGGGATGCTACTTGACATAATGGAATTCTGTTTGAGCAACAATATTTTTATCTTCGATGGGAAGTTTTATGTACAAAACAAGGGAAAGCCAGGGGCACTTCGTTCATGCCAACATATGCAAACCTAGCCATGGGTTTTTGGGGAACCGAAACCATCCGGACCGAGAAAAATTCTGAAAGTCTAAAGAAAGTGGTCCTGTGGCTACGGTTCATTGACAATCTATTTCTGATTTGGGAGGGTTAACAACTGGAATTGGAAAACTTTCTGGAATCCTTAAATGATAATCCTCAGAACTTCAAATTTACGTACACGGGGGGCGTGGCCAAGATGGCGAGCGGGTAGGACGTGACTCGCTCGTCTCCCTGCTCCCATCTGCCTGCCAAGTGGCTTCCCGACACCGCCGACCCCTGATTGTGTGGGGGGAGAGAGCGGGAGCCGGGGGGAGTGCTCTGGTGCTGGCTGTGGAGCGGATTTCATCTAGAGTGGTGATTGCCAGCGGCGGAGCTCCGAGGAACAAAATGGCGGCCCGGATTGAAGCCGGGAACTGAAGGCGGAGCCCGGACCTGGGCAGCGGCTGGGAGAGCAGAGACGCGAGCCCAGCAGACGTCCCCAGCTGTTGGGGGAGTAGGAGCGCCCAAATCCATAGGACAGCAACACCCGCAACCCGGGAAGGTGAGGGGGGAGCCGGGCGCGGAGGCAGCACTAGAGAGAGGCCGGAACGAGGGCCCCACACATCTGCCGAAAGTGCACGACGGCGCAGCAGCCTAACAAGGGACAGCTACGCTACCGGGCCCCCGGGTAAGAGACACAGAGGGGAGAGCTGGCGTAGCACCCGGCCGGGTAGTAGGAGGCCAACCTGTGCAGCAGTGGCAGCTGAGGGTCGCATAGGATCCAGGCACACCATAGTAGGACTGAAGCGTCGCTTGGCATACTGAAGTGGGCGGACACGGGCTAAAACGACCTGAGGAGGCGACGACAGCCCGCCAGAGGAGTAGTCCCACCTAGTACAGATTCGGACATTGGGGCCGACATAAGTGCGCTGTCGGCCGCGAAAGGGCGGTGACCACAGAGAGCGGGGCCGAACGGTCACTGCGGGAGAGATTTTGACAGAGAAAGCAGTGGAAGTTGGGTAGGCCTAACCTTCGCTCTACTGTACCGGACGAAAGCCAACCCAGAACACGCCCTATTCGGTGGGTGCTGCAGCAGTAACGCCTAAAGAAGCAGCGCATACTGGGAGAACGTTGAGGCCCGAGTACAGCGGGGTTGAGAGGGAGCGGCTGCCTAGGTACACGCCTGCATACAAGGGCTTAGGATCACCACCCACATCCCGAGTTCGAGTCCATAGCACTACACCGCAGCTCCAAGTACTACGCCATAGCCTAGCAATGTCTATGACACGTGGGAAGAAGGACAGAAATATGAAAGACATGTTCACTAAAATGGCCGGGGCGAGCGGGGGAGAAGGTCGTGAATCGTCGACTACGCCAGGTGGGCAAGAGATGGAAAACATGGAGGAGCCGGTCACGCGGACTTTTCTTGCACAACTATTCTCCACTTTACGAGAGGACCTCCAGGCCCTCAGAAAAGACTTCTCAAATGAGATAAAAGAAGTGAGACGCGATATAGATGCGGTGGGAGAAAGAGTCGCCACAATGGAAGAACACGAACAAGCCCGAGACGAAGAGGTGGAACAGTTGCAGCAAGAGGTGATTCGTCTCCAGGCACAACAGATAGATATTCAAGCCCATGCGGAGGATTTAGAAAATCGTTCTCGTAGGAACAACATACGAGTTAGGGGGGTACCTCCCAAAGAAGAGGGGGCAGACATCACTCAATATCTCCAAGGCCTCTTCAGACATATACTGCAAGAATCCCAGGACTTTGATATTAAAATTGACAGAGCCCATAGGGTAGGCTTGCAGAGAAAAGCTCTGATGCCTTCCCCAGACATATTGGCATACCTGCCAGACTTTCAACTCAAAGAACTCATTTTACGACGAGCAAGAGATGCTCAACCACTAACATATCAAGGACATGCAATTGCCCTATACCACGACCTAGCGGCGATTACTTTGCAGAAGCGAAGGGATTTCCGTCCAGTTACGACGCATCTACGCAACCAAGGCATTACATACTCATGGGGGCATCCTTTTCGCATTATCTTCAAATGGGACGGCAAAATGCAGCAGATCCGGTCACTTCAGGAAGCATGGCGGGTACTGGGCATTGAGAACCCCCAGCAAGACGAATCCAACAGAGGAGATAAAAAGGGTCAGAGAGAGCGGTGGTGCAGAGTACGTGGAGGTAGACTACTAGAGGCATCGTCGAAGCCGAACTCAGAGACTATGCCACAGGAACGTCAGGCCGTACTGAACTCGTTGTCGGCCGACTCCGGCTCCAGAGATGGCGATTGAACTGACTCAGGGGTCAGATAAGTGGTAAAATGCTATGCCGTGGGGCGGCGGGCGGTCTTTAAGGGAGCGGGGAGGGATCTGATGGCCACGAGATGCACCCGATAGACTGGTTCACCTACGAGACGCGGACTGGTTCTGCGGCTCCTGGACTTTTTTGGGGGATACTCACTGTTTTTCTAGTTGGGGTTAGGGTGGGGGATGGGGGATCCAGAGTCCAAAGCTTTCATATGCAAAAGGTTCCACACAGGTGGTCACAGCCCGGCCTAGAAGTGGGGGAAAACAAACAGGAGGCAAAGAATGGGATCGACCTAAGGGTCAGCATACCATAGTTCACAACCACCTTAAATGGCCAAGGACGTGGTGAAGGTACTCACGCTTAATGTGAAGGGACTGGCATCGCATGCGCTCCAGGAGGTTCCCTCAACAATTCTTCTCTTCCACGGGGAGAAGAAGGCAGGGGTAGCTATCCTCATATCCAATAGATGCAAGGGGGAGGTGAAAGAGAAGGTGGCCGAAATAAAAGGGCGCCTACTGGCATACACTATACAGTTCGGAGACCAAAATATGGTGCTGGGATCAGTATATGCTCCTAATTCGGGGCAGGAGGGCTTTCTTAAAGCGGCTATAGCAGACACCATGGTCCCGCAAAATCGCATGACACTGGTGGGGGGGGGCCTGAATATGGTTATGGACACGGACAAAGATCGATCAAAGGCCACTTTCCACCAAAAAGGGGAGATATCGAGGGAAGGGAAGACATGGCTACAGGAATTGGGGCTGGTTGACATATGGAGGGAGGCCCACCCCACTGCGACACAATATTCATTCTATTCACACGCACATAGGTCCTATGCTCGCCTAGATTATTTCCTAGGGACAACAGAGGTTAATAGTGTGGTCAATGAAGTAGACATAGTATCAGCGGCCCTTTCTGATCAAGATGCAGTGACCGTGCAGGTACAGTTGCCACCACGCCCCCGGCAACCAGGTTGTTGGAGACTCAAGGAAACTATGCTCCATAAGAAAACAGTGCAGCAGCAAATCACTAAATGCATTAAGGAATATTTAGAGCTGAATGATACCTCCGAGGTAGCCATTACCACACTGTGGGAAGCAATGAAGGCGGTAGTGAGGGGAGAACTAATAGCCATATCGGCAGCTGATAACAGAGTGCGCAAGGAATTGCGGATGACCTTATCGGCGCAGGTGCGGGAACTGGAGAGGGTACATAGCCAGACGGGGACACCTAGGGTGTGGAGACAATTAAAAGCGGCCAGAGCTCAGTTAGCGGGAGTAGACCTAGATAGAGCTGAATGTGCAGCAATTAGACTAAAGCACTCCTATTACATTGGGGGAGACCGTACGGGACGCCTATTAGCTAATAGGCTACGCGGGCTCAACGACAACAGACAAAGGTACTCTCGTTAAAAAGAAGCGGGCGGGGGGAGGCCACGGAAGATCAGGAGATAGCTCAAACTTTCAGGGAGTTTTACGAGAAGTTATACACAGCAGATTCACCAATTGGCCTTGACCCAACAGCTTACTTGCATTCTGTTAACACTTCCACACTGACTCCAGACCAGGCAAAATCCTTAGAGGCCCCCATACGGATCGAGGAGGTGGTCACAGCGATCTCGTGACTCAAATTGCTTAAATCTCCGGGCCCGGATGGGTTCCCTACACTTTTCTATAAGACATTTTGCCACATACTAGCTCCACTAATGACGAGATTATTTAATTCCTTCGGAGGCACAAACCCGATCCCGGCGACGATGTTAGCGGCGGCAATAGTGGTACTGCCCAAACCGGGAAAAGATAGACAGGAATGCGGATCGTACCGTCCGGTATCCCTACTCAATGTAGATTTTAAAATATTCACGGGCATTCTTGCCACAAGACTGGGCCCCAATATGCCGTATTTAATAGAACCAGATCAGGCGGGGTTCATCCAGACTCGGCAATGTGGAGATAATACAAAGAGGATCCTCCACCTCATAGACAAAGCCCACCAAACACAAATGGATGCGCTGTTATTGACGGGCGATGCCGAAAAGGCGTTTGATCGGGTGGATTGGAGGTTTTTGGAACAAACCATGACACAATTTGGACTGGGAGAGAGATTCCAGCAATGGGTGAGTTGCTGCTACGGAGTGCCTACAGCCTCCATTAAAGTTAACGGAGTTTCTTCACGCCCTTTTGCTATTCAAAGAGGGACTAGGCAGGGTTGCCTGTTGTCCCCGCTATTATTTGCGTTATACATCGAACCCCTAGCACAGAGAATACGAGACAACCCCAACATTAGACGAATTCCGTTCGGAGGAGAGCCACACCCAATTAGTCTATTCGCGGACGATATTCTTGCGGCCTTAACGGACCCGTAGCGCTCACTTCCTGCCTTTTTGGAGGAACTAGAGGCATTTGGCCAGGTCTCGGGCTTTCGAGTGAATGTGGGTAAGTCTCTGATCCTTAACTTAAACCCAACAACCCACATACAGCGCCCGAAGGGGATTGGCTATCAGGGATAAAGGTGGTTGAATCCATTCCTTATTTGGGGTTGGAGCTAGCGGCAACGGTCAATCAAACAGTCAAAATAAACTATGACAGATTGTCAAGACAGGTGAAAAGGGATCTGGGTAACTGGAGTAAGCACTGCCTTTCATTGCTAGGGAGAGTAGCGGCGATCAAAATGACCCTTTTGCTGAAGGCGCTGTATTTGTTCCAGACTCTACCAGTGCTATCACCAGAAGGGGTAGTCGCCTCGCTACAGCGAGACATTAACCACTTTGTATGGGCAGGGGCCAGGCCACGAATGAGCAAAGATTTAAGCTGCATGCGACCTGAAAACGGGGGTCTCGGGATTCCAAATTTGCTGGCCTATTATAAGGCGGTCCAACTGCGATATTTGGTGGGATGGGCTAGGCCCGAGTCCGAAAAGAGATGGCTCTTCCAGGACAGAGCCCTTGCGGGGATCCCTTTATGGAAGGCTCCCTTCCTGAAAAAAGCACAGTGTCCCCAAAGTTAAATGAGATCGCCGATCACCAAGTCGGTGATGAAAGTTTGGGATGGGGTGGCGACTACCAGGAAACTTACGACATTTCCATCGCCTCTGACTCCCCTTTTTGGAAACAACGACTTCACACCGGGAATGGCAGACAAGGCATTTCAGGCATGGAAGGACACCCCCTGTCGCTCGGTGGGACATCTCTTTGACCTGTCAGGGATAATCCCAGTATCGAAACAGCTATGAAAATAGCTACGTACTGGTACCTTACGCTGGTGCGCCTCCATAGGGGCAACCCGGATAGGAGCCCTACCTGCTGGAGGGGATGCGACAAAGAGGGAACACTGGTACACTTACTGTGGGAGTGCCCGATACTTACCAACTACTGGACTAGAATTTTAAACGACGTAGATGAGCTTTTCGATACAGAGATTCCAATTCCAGTGTATGTAGTTTTGGGCCTCCCCAACCCAATCACATAATTGTATAATGTCTCGGAATCTAATGCTCATGATCTTGTATTGCTTTCCAATGATGATAATATTAATAAACAGACTTAAACATAAATTTACGTACACGATAAGTAAGACTGAACTGACCTTTTTAGATATTCAGCTGTACATTGCTCAAGAAAGGATCTGCAGAAAAATCTTTAGAAAGCCAACTAGTTGGAACAATCTCCTTTTCGCTAACAGTGCACATCCGGCATCCTTAAAATGGAGCATATCGTATGGTCAATATCGTAGGGTAAAAAGAAATTGCTCTGAAGAGAAGGATTTTGATGATCAATCACTTGAGATGACACAAAGATTTATGAGACGTGGATATCCAACGTCAGTGTTGACAGATGAGTTGAAAAGAGCTAAACAAGACAAAGAAATGACCTTCTACTTCCAAAAAGAAAAAAGACCATAAAGAAGAAAGTAAAATCAGATATATCATGGATTTCAATAAGTCAGAAAATAAGGTAAAAACATTAATCAGGAACAACTGGAAAATTCTAGAACAAGATGAATACCTAAAAGATTATGTACAGAACTATCCTAGCATCACCTATCGGAAAATGACATCATTGGGAGATCTTTTGGTTGAAAGCTTTATGCTCAATCAAGAAAAAACATGTGGTTGGCTACCCTAAAAAAACAGGCTTTTACAAATGTGTTACATTCAAAGCCTGCAAATGAGGGGGAGGGAGGTGAATAGAACGAAAATCGGTTGATGGAAGTCTCAAAAAGAATAATGAACACATACATTGTGAAAGTATCCATGTGGTTTATGCACTAGAATGTGAGTGCTGCAAGATTTATATAGGCAGCACAATCAACAACTTAAAGCTTCGGATTTACAACACATACAGGTGATTTCGAAAAAGGATTTTACATATGTTATTGCCAAACTTATTTGGGACATTCACAATGAAGACATTAACAAATGTGTGGTCTATGGCATCCAACAAATGTCAAAGTAGCCTAGAGGAGGCGATAGCGAATCAAATTTACGAAGATCAAAATCAAGATGGATTTTATTATTGGGCACTGAGAACCCGTGGGGGCTAAATACAGATACTGAGCTCCATGTACACCTCATGATGTGTTGGTTGATAAGAACTGTATATGATGATGTAACAGATCTTTTAAATAAGTAGGTGCTGAATTGATTGAGGTCTGTTTGGATGAATAGCAAGGAACTTGTGATGAATAGATTTTTATACACAAAAAAACACGTTCTAATGATGCATAATTGGGTTGGTTATGATGGAATGAGGCAAATCTACTTTTAATATGCATTCAGTACCAATGTTTGGTATCTTAAAAGAACCATTAATTGATTAGTAGAAAAATCTGCACTATGCATTTTTTTAGTTTGCCACGTTAAATGGAGCATGCCTCGAAGAACGTGTATAGAGCTAGCATGTTGAGTCAAGCTAGTATAATACATTGAAGATCTGATATATATATATTTTTTTTCCTTAGAATCTGGAATGATGATAACTGAGTGTTACAAGTAATAGGTTCTGACAATGCACAATCTGGTCAGATAATGTGAAGAAATGGCAATCTCTTTCTCTTTTTTATCTAGATTCTTTTTTATCTATATCCTTAATAGGCATCTAGCACTTTATGAAGTTTCCTTATGGAAACAGCAACTGACTAACATATAAGTGAGCACGAGGCACTTTGAATTTGCTATGCCAATTAAGGCAATCTAAGCACTTTGAAAAGTTATCTCTGAGCCAGTAAATGTATCACCACAATGCCCTTTAGATCTGTTCCAGATTTTATCTATATCAAGCTAGCACAATGCACTTTAGATCTTAGCACTTTGTAAAGATATCTCTGAGCAATTCATTTATCAGCATAATGGACTTTAGATCTGTTCCAGACTTTTTCCATTTAGCTAGCACAATGCACTTTAGCTCTGTCTTAGTTCTTTGTGAAACCCATAAGAACAACAGACTAATACTATTTGAAAAGAAATCTGGTTGCTTTAACGAGTGACATCATGCTATTGTTTCTCCAATATAAAAAGCCAACATAGAGGACTCCAGATTAGTTATATAAATGAATATTGAGAGGTCTACTTGCACTTTTTGTAAATATGAATAGGACTCAGGGTAAATAATAAATTGGGTGTTGATGCTTTAAAGGACTTCATTTAATGAAACAGATGAGTATGTATCTCTTTAGGTCAGTGACTTTGTGGTGAAGGGCCTTATGCGGTAGCAGAAATTACAGGAAAGATAAAAAAATGTGGATCTGATCTTCTGGAAATCAGAATACAATGAAAAAGTGGGTTTTTGAACTGCTTGAAAACTGAAATTGATGGATGAGCTATAATACAGCTTTTACATTAGAGGGAAAGATTTTACCAGAGCAAGGGAGACGACATGTATGATATGCATAGGTACTTTACCGAACACCTCCCTTTTCTCACCTTTTTTTGTTGTCTCTCCTCTTTATCATCTCATCACTTTGAGAAAAATTGGTGTTAAAGGATAAGCATATTGTTACAATTATTTGTCTTCAGAGAATGTGAAATGTGCATGAAGCATGTACTTAACAATTAAGTATGGAGTATGCGAAAATCCATATTGTAATACATTTCTGATAAGGATTGCATACCTAGATTTGAACATAAACATGTACTAAAGTGATTCTGGTAACGAAATGTGCAATCTTACGGAGTTTTATATAGCGCGAACTTGACCCGAAGGTATCGGGAATCAGAGCGCTTTACATAGCATCAGTTGTGACACATTCATTTTTTTTTTTTGATGGGCACGGGGAGATTAAGTGATTTGCCCAGAATCCCAGGTTGTTCAGCGTCATTGCCGAGACTCGAAACCGGTTCCCCAGATTCGAGGTAGACTGCCCTAGCCGTTAGGCCAACTCCTCTCCCGAAAACTTAAGCAATAACTTAACCTATAGCCCATTGAGTGGAATATTGCAGGTAACTTAGCTGTAAAAAATGAAAAATGAAAAAGGTCATGTGTCTTTAATGAAATGAAAAGAATTTTTAACGTGGCAGTGATGTGGAGCGTTGAGCTCCTTTAAATAGACATTCTATATGCACGTCTCTATAGCCCTGTGGAAGGCTATTACCGAAAAGCATAGGCCACTTCTTGTTGCTAGGATGCACTTGGTGTAATGCAATGTATGTGAAAATAAACCGACTTTGGATACCGGGTTGGACGTGCCGTGTTTGGTTTCTTGGAGCCGAGTGGAAGCCAAATGATATTGGCGTTGGAAACGGCTTTCTGAAGTTTTGAAACAGACCCACTGTGTATATATATTTATATATATATATATATATATATATATATATATATATATATATAAAATAAACAGTATGGGTAACAGGATTTCTGCCCGGCGCTAAAGTATCTCAGATACTGGTCCCCACCAGTATTTTTTATAATTATATAACATCAAACAACACTGAGATATTCCTAAAAAGCATCAATAAAAACCAAATCTTCTTGTTTCTTTTGTTGTTTTTATTTTTCTTAAGCAGTCAGAAAAAGCCAAAACGTGTTTCGCGCTCCACTGCGCTTCTTCAGGGCTTATAGTTTTTCTTGAATCTTGTTATTCTTAAATGCGTCAGGCATTTCCATTACGGAGCAGCTTCTACAAGCGGATCCTCGTCCCTGCCTATCATAAACAAAGCTGTTGATCGAGTGCTACTCACCAGGTGGACAACCTTTGGAGCAGAATGTAATACCCGGCCGTCCTGCCGCGGAGTGTGCACCACCCCGTAATGTTATGGGGGCTACCCGATATGGTAACTATCATGTCGGCTATGTGGGCCAGCAGCACTAAACAGGATTGAGGACGAGTCCACTTGCAGGGTCCATACAGGACAAGATTTGTGTGCTATCCGGACCACATTTCCCAAAATGCACAGTCTCATTTGAGCTTCCCATTGGTGGGTGTGCAATATGAAAATGGCGAAGTGGGTTCAGCGTTTGCACACACTGTCTCCGCTCAAGCCTCTGAAGAGAAGCATATGGAGCTTCGAAACGCGTCAGGCATTCCCATTACGGAGCAGCTTCTACAAGCGGATCCTCGTCCCTGCCTATCATAAACAAAGCTGTTGATCGAGTGCTACTCACCAGGTGGACAACCTTTGGAGCAGAATGTAATACGCGGCCGTCCTGCTGCGGAGTGTGCACCACCTCGTAATGTTATGGGGGCCACCCGACATGGTAACTATATTGTCGGCTATGTGGGCCAGCAGCCGCAAACAGGATTGAGGACGAGACAACTTGCAGGGTCCATACAAGACAAGATTTGTGTGCTATTCGGACCACATTTCCCAAAATGCACAGTCTCATTCGAGCTTCCCATTGGTGGGTGTGCAATATGAAAATGGCGAAGTGGGTTCAGCGTTTGCACACACTGTCTCCGTTCAAGCCTCTGAAGAGAAGCATATGGAGCTTCGAAACGCATCAGGCATTTCCATTACGGAGCAGCTTCTAGAAGTGGATCCTCGTCCCTGCCTAGCATAAACAAAGCTGTTGATCGAGTGCTACTCACCAGGTGGACAACCTTTGGAGCAGAATGTAATATGCGGCCGTCCTGCCGCGGAGTGTGCACCACCCCGTAATGTTATGGAGGCCACCCGACATGGTAACTATCATGCCGGCTATGTGGGCCAGCAGCCGCAAACAGGATTGAGGACGAGTCCACTTGCAGGGTCCATACAGGACAAGATTTGTGTGCTATCCGGACCACATTTCCCAAAATGCACAGTCTCATTCGAGCTTCCCATTGGTGGGTGTGCAATATGAAAATGGCAAAGTGGGTTCAGCGTTTGCACACACTGTCTCCGTTCGAGCCTCTGAAGAGAAGCATATGGAGCTTCGCAACGCGTCAGGCATTTCCATTACGGAGCAGCTTCTACAAGTGGATCCTCGTCCCTGCCTATCATAAACACAGCTGTTGATCGAGTGCTACTCACCAGGTGGACAACCTTTGGAGCAGAATGTAATACGCGGCCGTCCTGCCGCGGAGTGTGCACCACCCCGTAATGTTATGGGGGCCACCCGACATGGTAACTATCATGTCGGCTATGTGGGCCAGCAGCCGCAAACAGGATTGAGGACGAGTCCACTTGCAGGGTCCATACAGGACAAGATTTGTGTGCTATCCGGACCACATTTCCCAAAATGCACAGTCTCATTCGAGCTTCCCATTGGTGGGTGTGCAATATGAAAATGGCAAAGTGGGTTCAGCATTTGCACACACTGTCTCCGTTCAAGCCTCTGAAGAGAAGCATATGGAGCTTCGCAACGCGTCAGGCATTTCCATTACGGAGCAGCTTCTACAAGCGGATCCTCGTCCCTGCCTATCATAAACAAAGCTGTTGATCGAGTGCTATTCACCAGGTGGACAACCTTTGGAGCAGAATGTAATACGCGGCCGTCCTGCCGCGGAGTGTGCACCACCCCGTAATGTTATGGGGGCCACCCGACATGGTAACTATCATGTCGGCTATGTGGGCCAGCAGCCGCAAACAGGATTGAGGACGAGTCCACTTGCAGGGTCCATACAGGACAAGATTTGTGTGCTATCCGGACCACATTTCCCAAAATGCACAGTCTCATTCGAGCTTCCCATTGGTGGGTGTGCAATATGAAAATGGCGAAGTGGGTTCAGCGTTTGCACACACTGTCTCCGTTCAAGCCTCTGAAGAAAAGCATATGGAGCTTCGAAACGCGTCAGGCATTTCCATTACGGAGCAGCTTCTACAAGCGGATCCCCGTCCCTGCCTATCATAAACAAAGCTGTTGATCGAGTGCTACTCACCAGGTGGACAACCTTTGGAGCAGAATATATATATATATATATATATATATATATATATATATATAGATATCAAGCGTTCCTAAACCTCCAGGATGGCGAGAAGGAACAGGCGAACTCCTCTTGTGGTGGCAATGAAGGTATTATTTTATTTCTCACTGCTGCCTGCCATGACGCGTTTCGGCCAGTACAATGGCCTTGTTCACATATAAGTATATAAGTATATATATATTCTTTGTAGTAATAATATATATATATATATCTATATATATATATATATATATATATATATATATATAAGCTTGCAAATCCTGGGCCAAGTTCCTTACGAACAGGAAATCAGGTACAGACCACAAACAGCTTTCAGTGAGATGAGTGCTTTATTGATCAGAGGATCTCCACTGCATGACACGTTTCGACCGGGTTACCCCGGTCTTGATCACATGACGTGCCAGTGTATTGACGTGTCTTAAATAATAACGTGCTATACAATTAGCCACTCCTCCTATAACGACAGACATAGAAAGCATACTATACTGCGAAAAAATGGGCATTTGCAACAAGTACATATTAATGCAACTAAATGCCTACTATAGTAACATAGATAGTAAATGCTAATCAATTTCTAAACATGAAGCCAAGTGGCCAAAAATTGTATGGGTAATAAATAGTAACAGTACAATTAAGATTCATCACATCTCTGCTACTGCAAATTACCATTAAAAATTGTAAAGTCTGCCATGAGGAATTAAGGTGCTAAAATAAAAGTGCTAGTGCAGTATAAAGTGCTGTGCGTGACACATAAAATTGTAGCTATTCAAACATCATAGCTTCAAAAGGTACAGGATTGAGGCAGCCGGTAATTTCTAAAAAGTGAATATCTAAAGGGCACATCACTAGCATAAAATGCATGAAATACCCGAAACTAGTGGGCATGACATATCAAACGGGAAACCATGTAGTGAGAGACATGTGGCATAGATAGCCAGGCCAGACCGCATCAATGTGAATACATTGACTCTATAGTAGGTGCTGACATAAAGTGCAAGGTTAAATCCTGCATGGAAAAAATGTGCAAATGCGCAGTTACAGTACCAGGACATAACATCAAGGTTAGTAGGTATGGAGTTAAGAACAGAAAATCAGGAGTAGATCTATACTTACCTATGCATACAGTTATCTTGTAGTCGATATTCTGGAGTCAATGTTGTTGCAGATCAATATTGAAACCTCAATATTTTTGTGTCACATTAAAAAAAGGAGTATTATTGGTAGGACAGCAGATAGTGGTTAGGTAGTTTTCTTTCCCTTTCACCATTAACTTAGTAACAGCATAATTGTTCAATACCAGAATGCATCCAATTTATATATTTGACATCTGCAGATGAAAATTGTAGGAAAGTAGGATCTGCTTTCATGGTTTCCCCCACTTTTTGCTGGTGTTATTCTACTTTATGACTAGTCTGCCTGGGATCCTGCTAATCAGGACCCCAGTCACTGTGCTTTCTCACAAAATTTGACAATGTTAAGTACTTTGGTACCTTCCCAATTGACTACTGGTGTACCCTTCTAAGTCCCTAGTATATGGTACTGAGGTACCCAGGGCATAGGTACACCAGGGGTCTCCCCTGGGCTGGAGCATGTATTGTGCCACCCAGGGGACAGGGGAGTCCACTTAGACTGTGACTACAGGCCTGCCATTGCAGCCTATGTGAGTTGGTGCTTGCACCTCTCACAACAGATATAAGTTTCCTTATATCTGAGGCCACTGCACTTAAAACCTATAAATCACCCCTATGGGTGGCTCTTCAGATTCGTCGTGGGACAAGATTCAAACCTGAAACCACTTCAACTTCGATCGTCTGGGCACCTGGACTTCGCTGGACTTTGCCTGGACAGAGACTGCACCAAGTAAGACTCCTGCTGCTCCTGGTCTCGCTGTTCTGCAAGTCTTCTTCGCTGTCTGTGCTTGTGCTTCTTCCAGGTTCCTCTCCAGGCCAGTGGGCATCAAGGACACCCAAAGTAATCTCCCTTGGAGTGAAGGAGTCACTCCCCTGCATCTTCTGATCTAGAATCCACCCTTGGATTCCACCGGACTCTTTCACCTTCTTTGCCAGCGGCATCTTTCCTGAAGTCCTCCATTGTGGTCTACGGCAGCTTCCAATGTCACTTCGCACCTATGCACCCAGATTCCCTGGTGTAGGTATCCTGGTTACTGTGGTATCCACGGATGGGGTGACTCCCCAACCTTCTGTCTTCCATGGGGTTTCTTCAGGGTCCACTAGGAAGGGTCCTTCTTCTTGAAAACTGCAACTGCAACTTTCCCATTGACTTGCATTGAGTACACGACTGTGCTTCCACTCTGCACACAGCCTCCGTGGGGTTCATGGGTACTTATCTCGGGTGGTTCCTTGTGTCCCCAGCTCTTCTGAGTCTCCTGGTCCAAGTCCCGACTTCGGTTGCAGTTCGCATTCCACTTCTTTAGTGTATGATTTGGTCTCCCACCAGAGACCACTGTGTATTGTGCTTACTTACCTCTTGCAATTAAAGAATTACTGTGTATTTGTGTTGATATCTCCGGGTAGGAGACATACCAATGTGAGAGTTGTGTAATAAATAGACATATTTTTATAACTACACTGTGTGGTTCTTTTTCATTTAACCTACACTACATGATTAGATCTGGTAAAACAGCTGCTTAACTCTCCTTCTGGACTAAGCCTGAAGGCTGCTCTCCACAGCTACCACTTAGAGAGCTTTCTATGGTTGTCTAAGACCACTAACATCACCATATGGGGTTGTCTGAATTAGTGCAAGGTGCTTCACTTAAATAAGTGTGCACCATATACTGAGCCAGCCTCCCTCATTAGTGTGCAGTGGTTGGGATGTAAGCCTGCACTGTTTTACCAGCTAATCTAGGTGTGGTTAGATGAAAAACCATCACTAGCATTAGGCACATATAAAATATTTTTTGTAAGTAGTAAGTTCTACTGAACTTTTATATTGATTGTTAAGGGCCTAGCACAACCCTTTCTCCAATCTTTGGAAGATTTGTTTCACTAGGGTAGGGAGGTGCAACATCACACTGCACCTAGTCACTATGTCTTTAATTGGGGAACCTAGTGGGTCCCAACCCTCTAGATACAGTAGTCTTAAGTTCCAGGATCTAAGGACCCTGTGTGCCTCTAGAAGGATAAAGACAGATAGCAACTCTAACACTAAGCAACTCTTAAAGAGTTGCTTCTGCATGATGACCTCCAGAATACTGATAGGTCAGAAGGGTAGAACAAAGTGGGTGGGGAAGCTCCAGAAGAGGGGTCAGGAGGGGTTCCCCCTAGTGACCTTAATTCTGAGCATCACCAGGAGGAGTCTGATTACTTCACACTGGTGAACTCTGATCCCCCAGGGAATAGTACAGATGGTACAGAGGGAGTCTCTAGAGGTAGGTCCCCCTTTATTCTCCTGGGAGGGTGCAAAGAGTACAGGGGAGGTCTAGATCCTCCTCTGTCCATTCCAATACCCCAGACACATCCATAGGGACCTCCATTTCTAGAAAAGGGAGGACTCCTTCGAGAGGGAATACTACCTACTCAAACTTGAGAGAGCAAAGCTTAAGCAAGAGCAGTTGGCCCTTGATAAGGAGACCCTGGAAGTCCACTGGGCTAGGAAAAATGTGGGACTAGAGTCCCATGGCGGCAGCACTAGTGTACCTTGAGTCAGGGAAACTTCCTTTGATACTAGGAACGTGAGCAGGATAGTCCCTCCTTACAAGGGGGAAGATGATATCCAAAAATGGATCACTGCCTTGGAGAGGGCCTGTAAAGTTCAGAAGGTCCTTCAAGGACAGTGGGCAGCTATCCTGAGGGTCTCCTTTGCTAGCAAAGGTAGAGACAAACTTCTCAGTGTCAGGGAAGAAGATGCAGACAATTACTCAGTCTTGAGGAGTGCACTAATAGATGGGTTTGGCTTAACCACTGAGCAATCCAATGTTAAGTTTAGGGACCCACAGAAGGCACACATACAAGACTGGGTTGATTTTATAGACAATGCTATTAAGACTCTGGAAGGCTGGCTTCATGGAAGCAAGGTACATGATTATGAAGGACTGTACAATTTGTTGATGAGAGAGCACATCCTTAATAATTGTCAACATCAGCAACTGCACCTGTACCTGGTGGACTCTGATCTGACCTCTCCTAACTGCAGACTCTATTCCATACCCAGTCTGGAAAAGGGTTATCAACAAGCAGGTTAGACAAATTTCCTACCAGATGGACACTTGAGTCTTAAAAACATCAACTATCCTGCTCCCCTTGAATGATTCATATCTCCCTGGGGTACCACAACCTTACCTCCTTGATAGCCTGAACGCAGTGGCCCGCAAAAATATAATGTTTATGCGTCTTCTAGGTCTGCGCTCCACTGCCTTCAACCGATGGGCTCCAACTAGTGAGGAGGGGGCTTGTAGACTGTGTAATTACAGGTCTGAATCATGGCTGCATCTTCTGTGCTGTTGTCATGCCCTTGACGCTCCTAGAAGATTTCTCCTAAAACCCTTATATCTAAAAAGGGGCATCAGCACATGTTGGGAGGCATCTGCTCTCTGTTTTACTTCCTCAGATATTCAAACGCGTGCAAGGTCCGGAAAATATGTGATACTCTTGGACAGCCTGCTCTTTCCCTTTTCTGCCTCTTCCCAACCGGTCCCTCCTTCCCAAAAACTCATCACAGACTATTTTTGCACTTTGACTTAGTGTCTCTGCACCAAATCATTTTATCCTTGATTTTGAAGCCTGTAATGTGATCACAACAGTAATCACAAGATTGCCTTGTTAGAAATATGTGTACGAATTTGATGGTTTGCTTCGCTTTGCTTTTAAGGGGATAAAAATGCTACGGTGACATTTTATTACAATGGTTTTAATTAACTGTGCTAATTTAATAAAACTGAAACTGAAACTCTCCCCAGGAATTGGGAAAAAAGGCAGACAAATGGGTCCGCACCAGGGTTAAGCAGAGAACTCATGGTGGTAGTGACCAGAAGAAGCAAGATTCTTCTAAAACCCAAGAGATGGTAGGGGAGAAGGGTAAAGACAAAAAGGAGGCTTCATAAGGTCCAAAAAACCTGCCTCTGGGGTGGGTCCCAATCCTCCTATTCCTCTGGCAAGAAACCTTGGTGTTACATGTGTAAGGAGAAATGCCATAGACCAAGGGATGTCAATTGTTCTAAGGCTAACACAAAAGAAGTTACTACTACTGCCCCTAAGGCAACCAGCCCCCCTAGCTCCAGTACAAGTAGTAGTACAGCCCCAATGGATTAGTAGGGTTATCCTTGGGTTCTGAAGTAGGTTCTGGCCTTGTCAGAACACCCACTCAGGCTGTCCATGTCAGTGACAGTGGCATGGAACTTGCCACTTTACTTGTAAGTCCCACTAACTTGGGCAAGTACAGACAACAGCCTTTGATCAATGGTCAAGAAGCTGTGGCTTACAGAGACACAGGGGCCAGTGTCACAATGGTGACAGAGAAACTTGTGTCTCCTGAACAATTAATACAAGGTCAACTTCACCAAGTGACCAATACAAGCAAAGTCATGACTGATCATTTCCTTGGCAGTTCTGAATCTCAGCTGAGGAGGGGTAACTGGCCCTAAAAGATTTGTGGTTTCCCCAGAACTACCTGTGTACTGTCTGTTGGGCAATGATTTAGAAACTTCCGCCTGGTCTGAAGGGGAGTTCAGGACACATGCAGAGATGATGGGAATCTCTGCCAGTGCATTTGCTGTTACCAGGGCTCAGGCCAAACAGTTAGGCACTGCGGGAGCTCTGGATCCTGAAAAAATGGACCAGCCAGCTCCTATGAGAAGGAGCAGGAAGTGTAAGGAATTATCCTCCTCCCAAACTCCCAGCGAGAGCCAGTCTCCTGAGGGTGACTTCAGCCCCTGTGAAGGAACTCTCCCAGAGAAACTGGGCCTGACCAGGCAGAGTTCTTGGGGGCAGGGGGCCTTTGCAGGGCAGACTTGAGTTCAGAGCAGAAATCCTGCCCCTCTCTTGAACAGCTCAGACAGCAACCTGCTGCTGAGGAGGCAGGGAATGTCAGTTGGTCTCATAGGATCTATTGGGAAGATGGGCTTCTGTTTTCTGAGAGTAGAGACCCCAAGCCTGGTGCCACCAGGAGGATGGCAATACCCCAGAAGTTCAGGGGTTTTCTTCTATCCCTAGCACATGACATTCCCCTTGCAGGACATCTTGGGCAAAGCAAGACTTGGGACAGGCTTGCCCCCCACTTTCACTGGACCTACATGTCTGAAGATACCAAGGAGTTTTGTCGCTCCTGTGTCACTTGCCAAGCCAGTGGTAAGTCAGGTGGCACTACAAAGGCCACCCTAATCCCACTTCCAGTGGTTGGGGTTCCCTTTGAGAGCAGAGGGATAGACATTGTTGGTCCCTTAAACCCTCCAACAGCTTCTGGACACAGTTACATACTAGTGGTGGTGGACCATGCCACTAGGTGTCCAAAGGCTATTCCCCTTAGGACCACTACAGCTCCTGTAGTGACTAGGGCCCTTCTGGGAGTCTATTCCAGAGTGGGGTTTACTAAGGAGGTCTTGTCAGACAGAGGTACAAACATCATGTCTAGCTATATCACTGCTATGTGGAAGGAGTGTGGTGTAAACTACAAGTTTACCACACCCTATCATCCACAGTGCAATGGGCTTGTTGAAAGGTTGAACAAGACCCTCAAGGGTATGATCAAGGAACTCCCAGAAAAGCTCAGGCGAAAATAGGATGTCTTACTACCCTGCCTTCTCTTTGCCTACAGAGAGGTTCCTCAGAAGGTGGTGGGCTACAGCCCATTTGAACTTCTGTTTGGACATCCAGTTAGGGGTCCCTTGTGTTTGGTTAAGGAGGGATGTGAGCAGCCTCTCAAACCTGCTAAACAGGACATTGTGGCCTATGTCCTTGGCCTACGTTCACGTATGGTTGAGTACACGAAGAAGGCCAGCAAAAACCTGGAGGCCAGGCAGGAGCTTCAGAAAGCTTGGCATGACCAAAAGGCAGTACTGACTGTTGACCAGCCAGGGCAAAAAGTGTGGGTGTTGGAGCCTTTGGCCCCAGCAGCTCTCCAGGACAAGTGTAGTGACCCCCACACCATCCTTAAGAAAAAAGGTAAGGTCCCCTATTTGGTTGACCTAGGTACTCCTAGACATCCCCACAGGGTACTTCATGTGAACCTCCTAAAGCCTTTTGTTGACAGGGCTGACATAAGCTTGCTCATGGCCACTGATGAGGGACAGGAGGAAGAGAGTAACCCTCACCCTGATCTCCTCTCTCAGGACCCTGTTGATGGGTCAGTTGATGGAGTAGTCTTGGCAGGCAGTCTCACTGACCAGCAGCAAACTGATTGCAGGAAAGTCCTCAATCAGTTCCCACATTTGTTTTCTTTGACTCCCAGTCAAACCACCTGGTGTACCCATGAAGTGAACACAGGTGACAGTCTGGCTGTCAAGAGTAAAATCTATAGACAGCCTGACCATGTAAGAGATTGCATCAGGACTGGGGTCTAAAAGATGCTGGAGTTGAGGGTCATTGAGCCTTTGGATAGCCCTTGGGCTTGCCCTTCAGTCCTTGTGCCAAAACCTCACACCCAAAATGGTAAAAGAGAGATGAGGTTTTGTGTAGACCACAGAGGCCTCAATGCAGTCACTAGGACTGATGCCCATCCAATTCCTAGGGCAGATGAAATGATTGCTACTCTGGCCTCAGGCAAGTGTCCCAGTACATTTGACCTAACTGCTGGCTATTGGCAAATCAGACTCTCTGAGGATGCCAAGCCAAAAACAACATTTCCAACCCCAGTGGGCATTATCAATTTTTTTGTAAGGCCTTTTGGCTTGAAGAATGCGCCTGCCACATTTCAGAGGTTGGTGAACAAAGTCCTAACAGGTCTGGAAGCCTATAGTGCAGCATATCTAAATTATATTGCTGTCTTTAGCTCCACCTGGGAGGGTCACCTGGTCCACCTCAGGAGTGTACGTGAGAACCATCAAAAGGCAGGCCTCACTATCAAGGCCACAAAGTGCCAGATAGGGCAGAGCAAGGTTGTACACTTGGGTCTCCTGGTAGGTGGAGGCCAAGTTCAACCATTGGACAGCAAAATCCAGACCATAGTGGACTGGGTTGCTCCCACTACCCAGACTCAGGTCAGAGCTTTCTTGGGCCTGACTGGGTACTACAGGAGCTATGGATCCATAGGCTCACTGACAGAATATCAATGTAAAAAATATAGATGTAAAAAATATAGCTGAAAAAATATAGAATGCAAAAATATCGACGCCCTATACCTAAACAGGTAAGTACAAAAATATTGAGAAGAAAAATATCGATGTTAAAAATGTAGTTGTACAAAATATTGATTTTATATATAAATAAAATAAAATAATAAATATTAAATATATTAAATAATAAAATTAATTAAAAAAATTAAAGTAGATTCAATATACATTTTAACAAATATAACAAATAAACTTAATTAAAAAAGTTAAACACATACATAATAAATATATATATATATATATATATATATATATATATATATCCTTCCGTGAATGCCTCTCATCCGCGCGCTCTCAGTAAAGGAAGACTCTGTATCGATAGATATCCACTGCTGTGTTTATTCACAACGCGTTTCGCTTTCAAAGCGAAACGCGTTGTGAATAAACACAGCAGTGGATATCTATCGATACAGAGTCTTCCTTTACTGAGAGCGCGCGGATGAGAGGCATTCACGGAAGGATTGGAATAGCCGGTGTGCTCCGCCGGCATGCGCGCCACTCTCCATGGGTCCCATGTAGTCCGGAAGGAGCGTTTTTGTGTTTTATATATATATATATATATATATATATATATATATATATATATATATATATATATTTACTTTAAAACAATTATTAAACTATTAATTTTAATTTATTTTATAATTTTAAAATTATATAAAAATGTACAAATATATATATATATATATATATTTATATATATATATATACCAATAACATAAAATCTATTAATAAAAAAACTTCTATTATAAATTAAAACATTAACCTATTTAAAAATCTTTCAACTTAAATTTACCACTCCAGTCAGTGCAACAGTAAGGAAAGTGTTGGCTAGCGGACGGGTACATTTACTATTCCCACTCCAATGAGTGCAAAAGTAGGGAAAGTGTTGGATAGCGGAGCGGTAAAACTTACTAATCCCACTCCAGTGAGTGCAACAGTAGGGAAAGTGTTAGATAGCGGAGGAATAAAATTTACTATTCCCACTCCAGTCAGTTCAACAGTAGGGAAAGTGTTAGATAGCAGAGGGGTAAAAATTACTATTCCCACTCCAGTGAGTGCAACAATAGGGAAAGTGTTGGATAGCGGAGGGGTAAAAATTATTATTCCAACTCCAATGAGTGCAACAGTAGGGAAAGTGTTGGATAGTGGAGGGGTAAAAATAACTATTTCCACTCCAGTGAGTGCAACAGTAGGGAAAGTGTTGGATAGTGGTGGGTAAAATTTACTATTCCCACTCCATAAAGTGCAACGGTAGGGAAAGTGTTGGATTGCGGAGGGGTAACAATTAATATTCTCACTCCAGTCAGTTCAAAATTAAAAACAAAAAATATTACCAACAAAAATATATTTTTTTAAAAATATATATAAATAAATATGCTAAAAATTTAAATACAAATATATTTAATATTACAAATTTAAAAAAAATATTATAATGTTAAATGCATATGACAAATACCTACAAATATTATATTAAATAAAATAAAAAATAATTTTCAAACAAATTAATATTTTTAATTAGAAATTATTTAGAAACAAAAACATTAATTATAACATAAATTTACTTTTTTTATTTCCTACCCTATAACACCACACAATTCACAACCCACATCTAAATTTAAAAAATGTACTTACATAATTAACATAAATAATTACTAATTAAAGAAATATTATTAATTAAAAAACAAATTAAAACTCATAAAAATTAATCAACTTCCCACACTTTATCCCTATAACCCCCACAAACCACAGCCAAAATTAAACTGTAAAAAAATGAATTACACAATGAAAACTTTTTTCAATGAAAAAACTAATAGTATTTAACAACTAATTATAAAGTAAGTAAAATTAATTTACTCCCTACCTTTTACTCCTATAAAAGTAAAGCCCACACACAAAAAAATATAAACAATTACCCTAATTAAATATCAATTCATTAATTAATATTAACGATCAACTAATTATTAATTAATTAAACATAAATTACTTCCCACCCTTTACCCCCATAAACCCCACAACCCACACCTAAAATTAATTACACAATTTCCATATTTAATTTTCAATTAATTAATTAATATTAATTAAGAACAGATTATTAATTAATTAAACATAAATTACTTCCCACCCTTTACCCCTATAAACCCCACAACCCTCACCTAAAATTAATTACACAATTTCCATAATTAATTTACCATCAATTAATTAATATAAATTAACAACGAATTATTAATTAAACATAAATTACTTCCCACCCTTTACCCCTATAAACCCCACAACCCGCACCTAAAATTAATTACACAATTTCCATAATTAATTTTCAATCAATTAATTGTTATAAATTAACAACTAATTATTAATTAAGCAAAAATAAATGACTTCTCACCCTTTACCCCTATAAACCCCACAACCTGCACCTAAAATAAATTACACAATTACCATAATTAATTATCAATTAATTAATTAATATTAATTAACAACCAATTAATAATTAATCACAAATAAATTACTTCCTACAATTAACACTATAAAATCTCAATCAAATAAATATGAATAAATAAAAAAATAATCATTAATTTATTATAATAAAATTACTTCCCACCCTATTCCCCTATAAACCCACAACCCGCTACAGAACTAAAAAACGCAAAATTTAATTAAAAAAAAGATAACTACTAAAAATGTAACACATATATTAAAAAACATAAACAATACTTATACAAAAAAACATACATCACATACATTTAAAATATAAACTAAAATACATAACACTAATTAAAAAATCAATATTTTAAACAACTATATTTTTGCAAACGATATTAATGACTTCTATATTTTTAAAAACGATATTTCTTACCTTAAATTCAATATTCTTGACCACGATATTCTTGCTGTCAATTTTTCTGTCACGATATTTGCAACTCGATATTTGTGTAAGTCGACATTTCCAACTTGATATTCCGTCTGAATATCGGATCCATAGTGACCCTCCCTAATGATCTCACCTCCAAAAGAATGCCTAAGAAAGTTCAGTGGAAAGTTAGGTGTCAGAAGGCATATGATGACATGAAGCAGGGCATGTGCTCTGCTACCACTCCGCAAAGTCCTGATTACTCCAAAACCTTCATTGTCCAGACAGATGCTTCTGGGATAGGGGTAGGAGCTGTTCTATCACAACTTAATGCAGAGGGCCAAGACCAACCAGTAGCTTTTATCAGCAGAAGTTGACCCCCAGGGAGAAATGTTTGTCAGCTATTGAGAGGGAGCCTTTGCTGTGGTCTGGGCCTTGAAGAAGTTGAGGCCATACCTGTTTGGTACTCACTTTATTATTCAGACAGACCATAAGCCCCTCTTATGGCTTAAACAGATGAAGGGTGAAAATCCCAAACTTTTGAGGTGGTCCATTTCCCTACGGGACTTTTCTGTGGAACATAGACCTGGGAGTAACCATTCCAATGCGGATGGTCTCTCCAGATATTTCCACTTAGGAAATGAAGACTCAACTGGATTAGGTTAGTCTCATCTCCTTTCGTTTGGGAGGGGGGGTTATGTAGAAACATAGGATCTGTTTTCATGGTTACCCCCACTTTTTGCTGCTGTTATACTGTTTTATGACTAGTCTGACTGGGATCCTGCTAATCAGGACACCAATCACTGTGCTTTCTCCCTAAATTTGTCAGTGGTAAGCACTTTGGTACCTTTCCAATGAGCTACTGGTGTATTCTTCTAAGTCCCTAGTATATGGTACTGAGGTACCCAGGGCATAGGTACACCAGGGGTCTCCCCTGGGCTGCAGCATGTATTGTGCCACCCAGGGGACAGGGGAGTCCACTTAAACTGTGACTACAGGCCTGCCATTGCAGCCTGTGTGAGTTGGTGCTTGCACCTCTCACAATAGGTATAAGTTTCCTTATATCTGAGGTCACTACACTTAAAACCTATAAGTCACCCCTATGGGTGGCTCTTCAGAATTGTGGTGGGACAAGATTCAAACCCGAAACCACTTCAGCTTTGATCGTCTGGGCACCTGGACTTCGCTGGACTTCACCTGGAACCGGGACTGCACCAGGGAAGACTCCTGCTGCTCCTGGTCTCGCTGTTCTGCAAGTCTTCTTCATCGTCTCTGCCCGTGCTTCTTCCAGGTTCCTCTCCAGGCCTGTGGGCATCAAGGACACCCAAAGTAATCTCCCTTGGAGTGAAGGAGTCACTCTCCTGCATCTGCAAGCACTGTAATGAAGCTGACCGGTCTGCTGCTCCTGACGTAACAGGAACTTCGAAAGACTCAGCAACACAGGTGTTGTTCTGCAACTCCCTCGAGGCCTGACCTATCCTCTCAGCAAGTGTGAAGCAAGTATTCCTCATCGGAACAGCTGGAACAGAACCCCTATGCACCGCGTTGACTTGCCGTTGCCAAGGATTGTTGGGTCTGTGCTCCAGAGATCTTTGGGCTACAAGAAGCTCCAGCCTCCAGCATCTCTTCCTGCCAAGATCTTTGTCCTCACTGCATCCTCTGCACCGTGGTCCTACATCTTTGCAGAGCTGCTGGAGGCCCTCTTGCGACTCCTATGCCTTCGGCCTATGGGTCCTCTTGAGAGTCTTCTTTGGCTTCAGTGGGTTCCCCTGCTTGCTCTGGCCTGCTCTGTCTCTCCTGCAATTGGTGAGTCCCTTGGACCTTGCTTGTCCCAACGCTACTCCTTTTGTGTTTACCAAGTCTGTTGCTGCTGCCAAGTCTTGTTGGAGCTCCTACCGGACACCGACCCCCTGGTCCTCGATGTCCGACATGGGACAGCTCGTTAACGGCTCCTGCGCTTCCACAGCGCTACCTGGTCCTCACAGCTGCAGCAACAAGGTCACCGTCAACACTCCTGCATCTTCCGTCATCGGTGGTAATTTTTCTTTGTGCCTCCTGGTCACCTCCCAGTGGCATAGACTCTGTCCCCTCTGCTTTCTGGTTATTCAGATCTAGAATCCATCCTTGGATTCCAACAGACTCTTTCACCTTCTTCGCCAGCGGCATCTTTCCTGAAGTCCTCCATTGTGGTCTATGGCAAATCCGACGTCACTTCGCATCTATGCCCCCGGCTTCCCTGATGTAGGTATCCTGGTTCCTGGGGTATCCACGAGTGGGGTGACTCTCCAACCTTCTGTCTTCCATGGGGTTTCTTCAGGTTCCACTGGGAAAGGTCCTTCTTCTTGAAAACTGCAACCGCGACTTTCCCGTTGACTAGCATTGAGTACGCAGCTGTGTTTCCACTCTGCACACAGCCTTCGTGGGGTTCCTAGGTACTCACCTCGGGTGGTTCCTTGTGTACCCAGCTCTTCTGAGTCTCCTGGTCCAAGTCCCAACTTCGGTCGCAGTTCGCATTCCACTTCTTTAGTATATGGTTTAGTCTCCCCCTGGGGACCACTGTGTAGTGTGCTTACTTACCTCTTGCAATTGAAGTATTACTGTGCATTTGTGTTGATATCTCCGGGTAGGAGACATACCAATGTGTTAGTGAGTGTTGAGTAATAAATAGACATATTTTTATAACTACGCTGTGTGTTTTCTTTTCTCGTTTAACCTACACTACATGATTAGATCTGGTAAAACAAGCTGCGTAACACACCTTCTGGACTAAGGGGCCGATTCCGATTCGTGTCGGTAATTTCTCCGACCGAGCCGGCCTCGGAGAGATTTCCGACCGAATCGGACCCGTGCAGTCCGACCGAACGAGTCCGATGCATTCGTATGCCACCGGACACGAGTCGGTCGGACTCCCATTGAACTCAATGGGAGCCGGTCGTACAACGCGTACGCGGGCTCCCATTGCCTCAATGGGTGCGAGGCGGACAAGGGCGCCCCTACAGCGAGTACGCCGCGAGCGCTCGCGGCGTACACGCACAGGTAGGGGGACCCATGGGTCCCCCCTGTGTGCGCCTCGCACGGGTACGCGTACAGGGGGTCCGACACGGACCCCCAATGTACGGCTCCGACAGCGAGTTCGAGTCGGACGGCGCGAGTCGGTCGGAGCGGTCGAGGTGCGCATCGTACTTACCCGGCCGGTAAACGTCTCCATTGCGCGGTGCGAATCGGGTCCGAGCGAGTCGGTCGGAGCGGTACGATCCGGGAACGAGTCGGTCGGAGCGGTCGGGTCGCCCGGACGAGTCGGTCGGCGAATACGCATCGTACTCGCTCGCCCGGACGCGCGTACGACTCGGTCGGAAAATAGGGCTCCGGATCGGATCCGGTAAAACCGAATCCGATTCGGAGCACTACCGGCCGAGATCGGAATCGGCCCCTAAGCCTGCAGGCTGCCCTCCACAGCTACCACTTAGAGAACTTTCTGTGGTTGTCTAAAACCACTAAAATCACCATAAGGGTTAATCCACACAAGAGAAAGGCAGCAGGGTTAGCGACAACTGTACAACCTAGTCTGGTCACTAGTATTTCTAAGCACACATATTGCCCACCTCAAATGGCCAGCTGCTACATGGCCACAGATAAATACAAGAAACAAACGGGCTGATGAGAGGTAATACAGACAAAAACAACCGTGGGTAAACACAAAAAAGAATTCTTTCGCAGGTACTGTTGATTGTGCGTTGTAAATCTTTTATTTAAAATCTCATTTAAGCATTTTAGGAAACAGCCAATGCGTTTCACCCTTCAAGAGGGCTTCTTCAGGGCAAAGTATTTAATATTCAAGAGTCGGTGCACGTGTTCGGATCAAAAGAACGCCAAGGGAGACAAGCGTCACAAGACGTCACTCGTATATCTCCAATGTCCCTAGGCCTTAATGAATTCGGTATGTCACAAGGCCTCAGTTTTCATATAGTCCCCGGCGTCTCCAAAGAGTCAGTATAGTTTCTATAGATTTCGTAGTACGTCCCGTGTTCAGATTCAAAGCAAGGCCAACTCATGCTTCCATCCCATAAGGGTTGTCTGGATTAGTGCAAGGTGCTTCACTTAAATAAGTGTGCACCATATACTAAACCAGCCTCCTACAAAAATGAAATACTAATGCTGACAACATGTTTTATATATCACTTAAATCAACCTCTGCTAGAATTGGCAAGTATAGGTGATAGTACTAAGCATGCCAACCCCGGTATCACCCTAAAAAAGATAAAATACTTAGTTTTCCTGGTAGAAATTTAAACTTCAGGGTACGCACTGATCTAGTCTCTTACCCACAGAGCTGTCTGCAATGTGGTGACAGGCGGGAGGTAAGCAAGAAAAGCAGCAGTACCTTCTCAAAACTGTGCACTTACTTGAAATGAAAATATTTTTGTGCAGCATAGGCCACTTGATAAGGAGGTCACCCCACGAGCATGATGAGTTTTTTTGGGAACATAAACTACTCTCTCTATTCAAAGACGTCTTTAAGGGTTCAGCAGGGGTCACAGCTGCGACCCTTGACTTGCCCCTTCCGACCCCTGGTGCTGCCTTTGCAGCCCCTAGCCTCAAATGTAGCAAAGGTAGTGCAAGAATCAGAAATTAAACTGGGCTCTCTGAGCTCTATTTACCTTCTGGAGCCTACAGGAAACGGGCACATTTCTCTGTTTTGTAAAATAATGTAAGTGTACACTAAAACAAAATGCTGCCATCTTACACCATATGTGTGACCTGGTAGCTCCCTTCCGATATGCCCCTCAGATTACTATGCAGCCTGTGCATGAAGGCACGAAAAAACCATTAAAAAAAGAGTAACAAACTTGCCAAAAGGTGCCTGGTTGTGCCTAATTACCTGAATGGAATGGGATATATAGATATTGTAGAGGGAGGATCAGAGGTGAGACAGGTGAGAGCTTTAATAGAGACACAGAAACATTCAGTAAAGAGACAGGAAAAAGCCAGAAAGGGGAAATCAACTAATAGAGGGTAAGACAGGTGCAGGGGCGTAGCTTGGTCAGTAAGATTGGGGGGGGGGGAGAGGGGTGATCTTCAGATTTTCTAACAATTAAGCTGGCATATAATGTTTAAATACTTTACATGACAAGCCGGGTGCATGAGAGGGTCCTAAGGGGCAGTGGAAAGGGAGAGGGATGCGGATTGGTAGGAGTACTAGGAGAGAAAACACAATAGTTTGTAAAATAACCAATATTTTTGAGGACTTTCAAAACAAAGAGGGAGAGTGTGTGTTTGTGTTTTATCTGTGTGAATGTACAAAGTCCTGCTAAAATCTGACTGACATCTCACAATACCGAACTGAAATTGCCTATACCCAACTATTTATGAGAACATATATTTATTAAGGGGGTGTACCACCCCAAACACCCCCCTCTGAAGCTACGCCCCTGGACAGGTGAGAGGTGATGGAGGAAAATGAGAGAGAGGTGACAAAGAAGCAGCTAGTGAAAGACAGCTCAGAGTGTGTGAGAGAGAGACAGAAAAAAGGACCGAGTCCACTGAAAAAGGCATAGACTAAAAAGAGACAACTGAGAGAGTTGGGGGTGGACAGACAGGTAGGAAATAGATTATAGACTGATGGCAGAGAGGTGGAGACGGTTGAGAGAGAAACAATAAAGAGACAGACAGGTAATAGACAGCTGAAAGAGGGACATAGAGGGATAGACAGGTTTGAGACAGAGAGCCTACAGAGAAGCAGACAAGTTATAAAGAGACATCTGAGAAAGGGAGGTGGGGAGGAAGGGCAGGTGAGAGATAAGGATATACAGAGAGAGGTGAGAAAGCAAAATGTGAGCTAGACAGAGTAGGGGGAAACAGGCGAGAGTAAAAAAATAGACATGAAAGATTTAGCTGAGAGCGCATGGGAGAATGTCCGAGTTGTTAAAGAGACAGACAAGTGAGAAACAGATGGTTAATCAGGAGAGACTGGTGAAAAAGGGATAGATTATAAAGAGTCAACAGTGACTGGGAAAGAGACAGCTGAGAAAGGTAGGGAGGAGACAGGTGAAAAATGTATCTCACATAGAAAAGGTAGAGTAGAAAGATGACAACATGGAGAAACAGGAGAGGAGAGAAAAAGGCAGTAAACAGGAAGAGAAAATGGCAGTAAAGAGGGAGAGAGGGTTGGAGAGAGGGGTGATATAAGACATGAAGCAAGGGAGAGGATAATGACCGAACAGGACAAGAGAGATGTGAAAGCAGAGCAGTGCAAAGACATATGCAAAATGGAAATTTGACGAGAGATTTGACAAGAATGAAGGGGAAAGATAAAAGTGGGAGACCTCTACGCCTCTGTTATATCCTGACCCCACCAGAGGCGTAGCTTCGGCGGGGGGTGTTTGGGGTATTACACCCCCTTATTAAATGTATTTTCTGGTACAAAGTTGGGGACATCTGCTTTTAGTCGGGCATGGTGAGGTGTCTGTTGAATTTCACCAGGAATATTTACATACACACAGACAAAAACCCACACAGTCTCACTCCCTCTCTCTGTTTTGAACGTCTTCAAACATGTTTATCTTACAAAATATTGTGGTTTCTGTCCCTTACGATCCCTACCAATCCTCATTTCTTTTCCTTTCCACTGCCCCTTAAGCCCCCCTCATGCGCCCTGCTTGTCGTAAAATTGATTTTAACATTATATGGTTGTTGGAAAATCTGAAGCTTACACCCCCCCCCCCCCAATCTTGCTGACCAAGCTACGCCCCTGGAACCACACTACTTAAAATGTGTTATCTACAATAGGCATTACACTTCTTTCATGGTTGTTAATTTCAGTGACATCACTTCCTAGGAATGTAATGTAATTGGAGTTAAAGGTTGTGTGATGTCACTTCAGCTATCCCTGGTATTTTGGTGACTTGACATCTATGTCTCCATTGCTGGCACAAAAAAAATAGATGGAAGCATGAGTTGGCCGTGCTGGGATTTGAACTCATGATCTGTTTAAAATCATATCTCACAGAGTCCAAAATGTATCTGGCTGAGCCACCCTGCCATTCATATAGGTTTCAACATCTTACTTGTTGCCAATTAATTTTTAAGCACTGAAAATAACAGATGTTGCTATTCCCCCTTTTAAAAGTAATCAAATTATCCACTAAAGGATGATTTAAAATTCATGGTAGGCCAAGTTGTTGTGTGGTAGTAAGGAATTCCAGTAGACGTGGTTAGGTTACAGATGAATAAGTTTATTGTTCTTAGATGTTAAGTAGGTTTTCCAGTAAAGATGTAGAAAAGGCCCCACCAGGAGCAGCCTCCCTGCTGCTCAGCCCAGGATCCAACTGACACTCCACCTCACAGCAATCCACACATTCCAATGACATCACCATCCACACCAACATTCTATCCAACACATTTACACTGGCTGAGCAGTAGAGGCAGAGAAACAGGGAAGATTCATAGTATAAAATCTTAGATATAACACACCTTCCCCCTTTATATAATACATAAAAACATAGCAAATATAAGAAGAAAGATCACAATGATACAAAAGAAACTTGCAAGAGAAAATGTCGCAAAATACAAGTAGAAAACAGCATTACATAAGAAACGCAAAATACTAGAATATAAGCAGAAAATTACAGTTACAAAAAAAGAAACTTGCATAAGAAGATATCACAAATGCAAAAATGCAAACAGCATATCGTGAAATACACAAGGCACTCAAATTGCGACTATGCATAAAAATGCAGCAAGATGCAAGGAGGAAATGGAATACATGAAAGATAAGACATACATCTCCTTCCTTAGCAGAGCAAAATTGAAACCAGAAAATTTCAAAAAGAAGGAAACTGTCCAAAAACACAAAAGCAAAAGGAGAAAGAGACATACATAAATAAGAAAGAAGTATACCACAAAAACAAACAAGGAAAGAGTGCTCCGAATTACCACCACAACCACACCGGCTGGCCAGGCTGGCGAAGAAAATGGGAAACACGGAACACAACAAAAGGAAGAAGAAAGGACAAAGACTTTCACCCAACCAGAAAGTAAGCAAGGGGTGACTGGCACCCAAACAGAAAGCAAACAACAGGTGATTGACACCCAACAAGAAAGCGAGCAACGGGTGGAAAACACCCAGTCAGAAAGCAAGCAACGGGTGGCTTACACCCAACCAGAAATAAAGCAACGGGTTGCTTACACCCAACCAGAAATCAAGAAATGGGTGGCTTACACCCAACCAGAAAGCAAGCAATGGGTGGCTACACCCAACCAGAAAGCAAAAAACGGGTGGCGTACACCCAACACCTCATCCCTAGGGAAGGGCATGTAGAGAAAAGTTTAGAATGGGTGAACAACACCCCACCGGTGAAACACCAAGCAATAAACAAAGAAATGGGTGATACCCCACTAGAAAACTTCACCAACTTGTGAATCTTCAAACAGTAAACACAAATAAAATTGCGATCTGGGTGGACTGCACCACACAAAAATCAATAGTGCAGTCACACCTCAAGTAAGACCATGCATGAGAAGAACGCAAGGGGAATACACACGCAAAAGAAATTTGCGCACAATAGAGAAAGAGTACACTGTGAATTGAAATCTTATAATGTAGCAGAAAATGAAGAAAACACATGACAACCAATGAGAATGTTTCACATCCAAAGTACAAACAGGAAAGAAAACGCTTGAAAACCTGCATGCCATGAAAGATTCACACAAACAGCACCATAGAATATAATGGCAATATGGTGAAGCACACATATCAATAATAAATAAAAACAGGAATATAATCAAACATCAAATGCAAACATCCTGAATATGATGGCAGTATAACACAAAACTAAATCAGCATTAACACATACATTCAAAAAGGAACTGGTACATTACATAGGTGACATGCCAAATGACGGAAAACTAAATTCTGGTGCCAAGAGAAGCAGAATGAAAAATAAATCAAACTCTTGACCGACCACATAATTTAAAGAGGACACTTACACAATAAGATCTGAAATGGTGATGTGACCTAGAATGAAAAAAAAAATCAACAGAGGAAAAAATAAACCTATACAAAGATCACGCTAGAATAAAAGTTATGACACCGTTGCTAGAGGGAGCCAACAGATGACAGCAAACACTGTTGCTTCAATCACAAAGCATATCCTGAAGAACAACACATTGTAGTGAAGAAAGAAACGGAGAAATGTAACCTGCATAGCGTCTTTCAGACGGCGGTACAGCTATGGAATATAAGATGCCCCAAAACATTTCACACTCATTTGGCTCCACGGACGTCGGAAAGAAAGCCGCAGGGAAAAATCCGGACCGGAGCAGGAAAGATGGCCCCAATCAAAATGGCGGCACATAGGGATGACGCACGCCGGATGGTTCAAGGCGCGTCAGTGTAAAAAAGCTTCTCAGAGCAACTGGAATACTAGCGTTCCAGACTGGCAGCAGAAGGAAGCAAGGATCATGTGGCAGCACCGTCACGTGAAGGAGTGCGCGCACAGCAACCATGGACTCCTCGCGGACCATTTGAATGGCGCAGGTCGTAACGGTAAGAGTGCGCGCGCTGAGCAAGTTAAATTAAATCGCTGTATAATGAAACCACAGCAGCAATTTACGTCAATAGCAATGTAAGTTTTCCTTCACCGCCAAAAGAATGGGAGTCTCTTTCCCGCTCCCATCCCCTGAGCGATCACCATGAGCAAGCAGGGGGTGGAGTGGCACCAGGAACAAGTCCAAATCCATACAAAATAGAGAACACACATGTTGAAGGCAACATCCACCCAGATAAAAACAGATGTCAGATGTAAAGCACGAAATGCCATAACTTTCCAAAGTAAGTGTAGAGAGTTGAAGCGGCACCAGGTTATAATCGAAGTTTTCTGTGAGGTGTCAGGCGTGTGGTACCAAATGCAACCTTGCCAGTCCATCATAAACCGCTGGTGCACATACAGTAAAGCGGTTGCCTCTTGACTTGTAGAAGATGTACTCAGTAGCAGGAAGCATACGCCCTGTCTATGGCAGTAGGGTGTCAATGGCAGCAGGAAACAGGCAGCAGGAAACATATGCCCAGTAAATAGCAGCAGGAAACATACGCCCTCTCTATGGGCTGTCCGGTGAAACTGGACACTGGTGGGGCGGGAGGGTGTGAAATCCTTAAATAGGTTCTTTTTTAAGTAAAATCTTGAATAAAAGTTCCTTATGAAGCTTGAAGTAAGTCCTCACGCGTAGTTTTTTTAACCAACTCGTCGCCAATTTATGTTGTGTCGTAGTAAAGAGTTCCAGTAGACGTGGTTAGGTTACAGATTAATACGTTTATTGTTCTTAGATGTTAAGTAGGTTTTCCAGTAAAGATGTAGAAAAGGCCCCACCAGGAGCAGCCTCCCTGCTGCTCAGCCCAGGATCCAACTGACACTCCACCTCACAGCAATCCACACATTCCAATGACATCACCATCCACACCAACATTCTATCCAACACATTTACACTGGCTGAGCAGCAGAGGCAGAGAAACAGGGAAGATGCATAGTATAAAACCTTAGATATAACACAAGTTTCAAACTCATGACCTGCAGACTGGCCTACCATATCGAGGTAAAAGCAGGCGAAAGGTTCATTCCATACTATTGGTTGAGCAAACACAATAAACACATTTCACCGACGGATGCAGAGCAGAAACTTTGCAAACTTCAGATGTGAGCACATAAAAATAGCCGCATATAATTTGCACAGGCGCTAATCTCTAGGTAATGTACAGCAATAAGTCTTAAATGTAGTTGTACATTTGCACTCTTTCCCGATATGCATCCCACCCCAGAACGCAACCCCTTTGAATTGCATTTATTTAAAGTCTGCATGAACGTAGCTTGTTGCAGCGACACATGGCTTTCGGCCTTCAGCAGCTGGTAGGCTGCATCTCAATAAGGCACCTTTGTACATACAGGTCATTAAGTTATTTTCTACAACTATATCTACTTTTCCTTTTAGGCGAGGCCGTCACCCTGATGAACTAACAATGTGCCACGTCTCCCTTCAGTCAGAAACTCAAACAGAACTTGATTATCAAGTTGTGAGTCATTAAGACATGCTGATATATTGATGCTCGAGTACAGATCTGACAGGTAATTATTATCCGCCCCTCCTGGCTTCTGTGCACCGCAGTAGTCAAACAGAACTACTGCGAAATGTGTCCTTCCTTTTTCTTGTGTTCTGGGGCACATACCAGCTGCGGACTGAATATTCACGCAGCCGTCTGACGTACCACTTAAAGCGAGAGCTCGAGTTCTGTCGCTATATTCCGTCATGGACTTGTATGTATTGTAGTCACGTGACAGGGTCTTCCTGCTCTGCAACATACTGGCCCTTAGGCAGACATTTGTCAACGTCATCATTGAGCTCCGAGGCAGCAATCCTGAGTACAGAAAAACAAACAGGGTCGGCAGCGCATTAGAAAGTGCACCAGAAAAGCCTCGACGAATAGGCGCATGGCTGGTCATTATTCTACGCGTTTTCCCGCCTGTCAAAAACGTTCCAAAAATAATATTATTTTTCTGTGCGTTATTTTTACCCAAGCATCTTTGTCTTTCATGCTCCATTTATTTCTCAAAGCTTATTTGACGTTCCATTGGAATCGCATCTCAGTCACTGCACTGTGTTTTGTGGCGAAAGCAGCTGGGACGTTGAGCCACAGTTTCTCTTTGCTGAATGTTATTCCGCAGTATTTTGACAACGGAAAGGCTTGGCCTTAACAACAAGGTAACAAAATGGCTGCCGCGGGAGAGACCACACCACAAGTAGTGATTGCGTCCTGCTGCTGTGCCACGCTGGGTCATGTTAGTCTGATTTAAGATCAGCACCTTTTTGGATTGTGGCTTGAAGAATGTACGCCCATGGGCGTACTATGAAGAAGCTATACCTTTGCAAAAATTGGTTTATGCACCCTCGTTCATACAATTGCAGCCACGTTTCTATGATTTATATGCCTAATTGTCAGTTTGTGATGATGCCTTCTGAAAACGTTCAGATTAAATATTCATCAGTTAGTACACATTTCATGATATACAGCAGAAAAACATGCTTTGCACTTTTACAGTTAGATTTAATTCAACAGTCCTTTAAGTGTGTTTAAATGGTTAAAATTGCATTCATATAGCGCTTACTACCCCTGACGAGGCGTTGAAGCGCTTTACAGCAGTAGCATGTACCTGGGAGCCCAAAGATGTGGTCAGTCCATTAGTTATTGGGGAAGAGTGACCACATTTTAAGAATGAAAAACCGAGATGGCCCTAGACATAGGACTGTGTTTTGGTCAAGCCCGGATCACGGTCACAAAAGGGGACTACACTGAAAATATTTAAGGATATATATATACACACATGCACACGCCTGGCTTGGGGTGATGGAACACTGATTCGTCCCTCATTAAATCTTGCTGTGCTGCCTGAGAAAGGCGAGACAACACAGGAGGTGGCTTTTTAAACAGCTCAATTTATGTTCCTGTGTGAAGAGAGGGTTGGAGGAAACGTGAGCCTGTACCACATTGTGATAATGTGCCCACTCATCCAACCCTCTCAAAAACCGGGACATGTCTTTGTTGTAGCAAAATGCGTCAGGATGCCGGGACAGTCCGTGGAAGACCGGGACAGTCCAGGCAAATCTGGGACGTCTTGTCACCCTATATTAAGGTTAGTTTTGCATGCTCATTCCCTGTATTCACTCGTTTCTTTGTGGCACATTATCGACATAGATGTGATCATTAGAGGGGGCTATGTGAGAAGCAAATGCTTGCTGGAATTAATAGATATTGTTATGGTTTCCAAAAGAGCTTAAGACCGATAGGCATGAGATTTAGAGTAAGTTTATATACCGAAGAGCCACGCAGAAGGTAGAAAGGTAGCATTAAAAAAATAAAGGGTTGAAGTAAGTTTCCTTGAAGGTCAATTTTTCATGCAGAATTTTAATGAATATTGCAGGTTTGGGATTTTTTGCATGCAATCTGTGGACGTAAACCCATTGAACGTTTTAAATGCGGCTCTAAAGGAAGCAATCTTTCTACAGGCACAGACACTTCCTGCACTGAAAAAAGGAAGCTCAGTGCTTTTTGAAATCTCTTTACAAGCGACTGTCAAGCAGTGCGATTACAATTTGACAACACCACAATCGCTTCACTGTATGCAATGCAAGCAATACATTCAGACCCAGAGAGACCCCTTTTATATGCCTACTACAGCAATATACTCAATACAATAAAATATTGCTAATTTATGCAAATCACTTATGCCTTAATATAAAACATATGTAAACACCTATAAATTAAAAAAATAAAACAAGGCCATTCATGAACACACTGCAGCTATCATTAGTAAATTTCAGTGCATGTTTGTGATGGGTTAGAGCATGGGTTAGATCAATACCGCTGTCTTCACATTACCATGTCACAGCAAATTATTTTCTCCACCGACTGTTACATCACAGCCAATTATAGCTTTGGTGAAATCAACAGAAATGTGGGTGTGGTTGCCTTGGTTAGTTTCCAGGATTTAAGGCACAGGTATGCTGGTTAGTTTCAAGTCTTATGGTGTGGGAGTGCTGTTTAGCCCCAAGTCTTAATTAATGAGTTTTGGCACAAGAGCACTCATTAGTTCCATGGTTTTAAGGCAGGTGTGCTAATTAGTTGATAGTCCAAAATTACCAATGGGCCACCCAGTTACTCCTGGTGCTAGTACTTTGACTCTCTGAGGGTCATGCTGTTGACACAGATGATGACATTGATGACACTGGAATAGGCACAAATGACAAACTGAAGTCCTGTTGTGAGCTGTTGGACTTGGCACTTTTTGCAGGGTCATCCCAGAACTGTTTGCCTTCCTCCTGGTATTTTTTCTGACCTGGTGTTGTTGGTTTTAGGACTCTCAGCACTTTATCACTGCTGTCCAGTGTTAGAGTGCATGTGCTCTCTATGGTAAACTTGGTAAGATTGGTCTACACCTGTTTGGCGTATTTAATTTACCTATCAGCCCCCTGTAAAGTGGTATCTCAGATACCCGGGGCCAGTAAATTAAATGCTACTGGTGGGCTTGCAGCGCTGCTTGCGCCACCCACCAAAGTAGCCTTTCAAACCTGTCTCAGGCCTCTGCCATTGCAGGGCCTGCATGCGCCCTTTACTGCCGCTGTGATGTGGCACATAAAGTGGTTGCCACGTTCGTGACTCCCTTTTTACTACATATCAGTCACCCCTAAGGTAGGCCCTAGCAGGCAGGGTGCGCTGTAGGTAAAAGGTAGGACATGTGCCTTAACTGTGTGGCATGTCCTGGTAGTGACAAACAGCCATTTTAGTTTCTCATTACTGTGAGGCTGCCCTCTCATAGGAATGCACTGGTATGTGTTTCAGTGGTAATTCCTGACATGAGTAGCGTGGTCAAGTTTGGAATAGTGGTAATAAATGCTGCGTAATGGTGTTTGCAGATTTATTATCACTATTTTAGAAATGCCACTTTTAGAAGCGGGCATTTCTGTGTGCTATGTGCCTTTGTGCCTGCCTGTTGTGTATTGCATGTCTGGCTCTGGATGACAGGGGTTGGGGAAGTGCAGTGGCTCCAGAGGGGCTGGGTGAGTCAGCGCTAGGCTGAATAGGCCGAACTGCATTTGGAGTAGTGGGAGGAGTAGCACCTGGACCTGAATAGGACTGTGCCTGCCTTACACAATGCTGGCTCCGCCCCCCTGTGGTGTGTCTGGGACCAGAGCCTACACTAACAAAGGAGGTTGTGGTGCACTGTAGATATGTTTTCAAGTGCCCCCCAGAACTGGTTTGGGAAAGGGACAGAACCCTGTGCCAGGGCAGAACAAAGACTTGCATGACTATAAGTATTGGGGCTGTGACCCCATGAAAGGGTGCTTTTTGTGCTCACTTGGACTGGAAGGAGCACTCTGCCAGGAGGAACCGCTGTGGGACCCAGCTGCTGCCCTCTGCTGGGAGGCCCTACGTGCTGGCCTGGCTGTGCCCAGCTCTGCCCTGGGTGATTCCTGGGATTTAGCGCCAGGTGAGCGCTTCTTGACTCTAGAAACTGCAGAACCTTGGGAGGAGCACTTTTGGCTCTACTCCCTGACCAGCCCGGGTGAGGGTGCTGCCGTTGAGTTCCTTGGAGAATGGGGAGCAGCCAGTGCACGTGTCGGCGCCCCCTCTTTGCTTAGTACTGCGCATGTTGGGCGCTTTGCAGCTGTCCCCAGAGCCCGAGAAGAGGGCTCCATCTCCGCTCGTACCGAGCGCCGAAACCGGAAGTCAGGTGAGGAAAGCCTGACCTGGGGTGTGGCCGGCCAGAGGAAGCAGCGCCAGAGCTGGAAGTCAGGCAAGCCTGTGCCTGAGTGTGGGCGGGGCTCCCGTATTGCCGGTGAGAGCCCCGCATGTGGCCCAGAAGGAGACGGAGCCTCGCAGGCTCACCAGACGCCGAGGAGGGACTGGAGCCTTGCGGGCTCCCTGTTACCACGTCTCATCGATTGGCCCTGTGCAGCGGAGAAGCCCCGGTGAGTGGGGCTTACAAGGCACACTGTTGGTGCCTGTCTACGCTTATAGCTACGCTGCCAGATTGCGGGTAGCGGCCACGGAAGAGGAGAAGCCCTGGTGAGTGGGGCTTGCAAGACACACTGTTGGTGCCTGATCGGGGTCACGGCGGCGCCGCCAGATTTTGGGCAGCTGCAAAGTGGGGGCACTCCTGTTTGGGGGACAAGGGTGAGTTGCACCCCGCCCCCTTTTGAATTATGCACATGTTCCTGCTGCATCTGCAGCCAGGGGGGCCAGTTTGGGGGCCCCGTGTGAGAGGAGATACGGAATAGGGAGAGCCCTGACTTTGTGGGACAAGAGGGCATTGCGAGGAAGCCCAAGACGGGCCCCGAGGTTAAGGCCAGCCGGCCTGATGGTCGCCCCTATGTTTAGGTGGGGCCTGATGTGATAAGGAGGTGTAAAGATCACCTATGGTGCAGTGCAGGCCTAAGGGGCGCATAAGGTGTTATGAAATGATGCATAACTGATGATCTTGTCTGCCTAATGTGTATATGCTAAGTGCACTACTGCCAGTAATTACTGGTTATTTTTATTTCACTGCTAGTGAGTTCCAATAGTTATGACAGTGGCCCGATTGGCCCTGTACTGTATATAATCCCCCGTAAAGTCATACCGAATGCCAGGTGGCACAGTATATATATGTGATTACGTTCTAATGTGTTTTATGAGTAATACAAAGGCTATTTTTACATAACTGTGAGGAGGCACGACTCGGCTCGCGCGTCAGGCGAGGCCGGACTGTCCCTAAAAGCAACGACGGCTTACCTACGGGGAACTCGGCACGATACCCGGGTCCTGGAAGGAAGTCCGTAGGGATAACCCCACCCCCCTGTGCTCTATCCACACAGGAGGCATCCGGACCTGATGACGCGGCGGACGGGGGAGGGACTGACCCCGGAAGTGCTTCCCGGCCGGAGTTGAAAGGGCGAACGACCGGATCGAGGAGTTGCGAAGACGCCGGAGGAGGAAAGGAGTTGCGGAGCGAGGAAGAGGAGGAACAGGAGTACGGAGACACGAGGAGAGAAGAAGCAGACTACGGCGAGGAAGACGAGACGTGGAGCGAGGAGTGGTGGAACCCCTAGGAGGAGGCTGGAGAGCGGCCGCGACTCAGGAGAGTTGCGGCAGAGTCGGTGAGTCACGAATAAAGGGAGGGAGTGGGGAGGCGGGTGAGAGAAGGGTTGGGAAGGGTCACGAGGGAGACACACCGGTTGCAGTAGCATTGAGCACCAATTCCTCCTTCACTTTCCCTTCTTGTTTGGTTCATCGACAGTGAACACACGGCTATTATCGTCCCGGGCAGGGGATTGCCATCACGTGTTACCGACCACTTGTAGATATCACCGTCCCTTTCACAAATCCCCTCCTTTCACTGACGCGGTGCTGCCTCACGCATAATTATCCTCAAGTAGATCCACCGGGTGTGGTGACGGATAGAATAGAAGCCAGTGAAGTATTAGCCAGGGTAACTGACGACTCCCTTTTGTCCTTCTCTCTATGCACCTCCGTGGGAGAGTTCCTGGACCGGAGGACAAGACCCAAAAGGAGAACACCAACAAGGAAGGAGAGGGAATTAAGGAGAGAAGAGTCGTTAAGGAGAAAACCAAACAGCCCACAGAGACATTGCCATCCCCTGTTATTGACTCTGTTAATAAAACTCGCCCACTGGCACATTACATACAGCCTCCGCGTCTGTATATCCGGCCTGCCCTCCCACAAGTGGTGTCAGAAGTGGGATCGCCCGGAGACATGGAGGCTGTCATCGCTAGAATGGCGGAAAGCCAAGAGAGTCTCGGGAAGGCTATGGAGAAGTTCCTCTCGGTGGTCGAAGATGACCGGGGCGGCTGCAGCAGGTCATCACGGATCAAGGACAGTCTCATGATACCGCCATGGGGAAAATAGCAGACGCCATCGGGCAACAAAGGGCCCCAAGTGCCCTACCCTCTGTCGTCCTACAGAAGTACGTGAGCGGAGAAGATCCCGAATACTTCTTTAACAACTTTGAGAGGATGGCTTTGGCTGCGGCCTGGCCAGCAGACAAATGGGGACAGTATTTGGGACCTCTCCTTTCTGGGGAACTACAAGCTTCTTACCAGGCGGCCAACATCCTAGGGGTTACCCCATATGCGGAAATCAAGCAGTGTATCATGGAGAGACTGGGGGTCGACGATGAGACGTATAGGCTGAGACTTCGGCAGATTAGAGAGGGCCCCCAAGAAACCCCCAGAGCCCTGTATTTTCGAGTACGAGACATGGCCGACCGATGGTTACAACCAGCGACTGCTACCAAAGAAGACATCATGGCTAAAATATATCTGGAGCAATATTTGTCGTCCCTCCATCCCCCATCCAGAAGTGGGTTAGACAGCATGCCCATCTCACCCTCGAGACAGCCGTAGAGATCGCCAATGCATACAACAGGGCACAAGATACCCAAAAGGGAAGAGAGGAAGCTCCCTGGAGGGCGGGTGTGAGTGGAGTACATCGTCCTCCTCGTCCCTTACTTCCCCGAAGGCCCGATCCGGTTACCATCGTCCCTGGTCCCCCTTTGTCTCGAGCTCCAGGACCTCCGACCTATAGACCACCCGTCCCTGGTCCACAATGTTTTAACTGTGGTGGGATGGGCCACATAGCTCGCTTTTGCCCACAAAAGGAAGAGCCTATGGAGATAGGCGTAGCAAGGAGGAACTACTGCTGTCTATCACATCCTGTCGATGCCTATCCTTACCGGTGTCACATAACAGTGAATGGGAGAACCATGACCGCTCTCGCCGATACAGGGTGTCGCCAGAGCGTGGTAAGACCCCAGGATCTCGAAGGCAAGTTGGGACCGGTTGAGGGGACCGTAGACATTCAATGTGTTCACGGGGACACCAAAAGATACCCCACCACTCATGTCCACGTGCAACATGCTGCAGATCCAGGCTCAGAATTAAAGGTCGGTCTCATTCCTCGGTTACCGGAACAGGCGATACTGGGTAACGATTATCCCCTCCTCTCTACTCTACTCACTGAAACCAACCCAGAGGAAAAGAACTGGTGGGCCGATGCCCCCTTCTCACAAGAGGTCGATCCAGAATGGCCACCTTCCAAACCCCGGAGAACGAGAAGGGAAAAACGAAAAGACAAAAAGAAGCCCGTCCTTGTTCTACCCGCTCAGGTGGAAGAGAGCCCGTGGGATAACGATAGGAGCTTCCACGCAGCACAGAGAGAGGATCCTGTTCTGCAGGAGGCTTGGAACAGAGCCCTAAACGACGAAGACCCGTTACATGTATGTCCCTATTTCTTTGTAAGGAATGGGCTGTTGTACAGGAAGGGACAACCCACCAGTATCCCACAGCTATTAGTCCCCACTCCGTTTAGGGATAAGGTGTTGTATATGGCTCACAGTCATCTTCTGGGGGGACATTTCGGGAGGAAAAGACTGAAAGACTGATAATGGAAAAATTCTATTGGCCGGGCATATACAGGCAGGTGAAGTCCTACTGCAGACAATGCCCCATATGTCAGAAGAATAGCCGATATAGACCCCCGAGAGCCCCTTTGCATCCCCTACCCATTATAGACGAACCGTTTAGCAGGGTGGGAATGGATATCGTTGGTCCTTTACTACCCTCCCGGAGTGGGTGCCGTTACGTGCTAGTTTTAGTGGACTACGCCACCCGGTTCCCCGAGGCGATCGCTTTAAGACAACCCAACGCCCCCAACATCGCTAGAGCAATGGTATCAGTCTTTACACGGGTGGGCTTTCCAAAAGAGATACTGACTGACCAGGGGACCCCGTTCGTATCCAAACTCCTGAAACAAGTTTGTACCCTATTAGGCGTCAAACAGATAAGGACGGCAGCATATCACCCCCAAACGGATGGCTTGGTAGAGCGGTATAACGCTACCATTAAGACCACTCTAAAAAAACTCCTTGCCCTCGAAGCCAAGCGGTGGGAAGAAATGTTACCCCTGGCCTTGTATGCCATCCGTTGTAAAGTCCAAAAGAGTACTGGGTACTCTCCGTTTGAGCTATTGTATGGCCACCAGCCACGATCCTTAATGGACATGGTGCGAGAGAACTGGGAGGCAGAGCCAAATAATAATAAACCGCTGGTGGAATATGTAGCCCATCTAAAAACGCACCTAGAACAGATTCGAACGATCGTGCGGAGTAACATGGAGAGGGCACAGGAAGCCCAACAAGCCCATTATAATAAAAAGGCCAAGGAAAGAGTCTTTGCTGTAGGGGACGCGGTGTTACTTATGATGGCGTCCTCTGACCATAAACTGTTGGGTCAATGGCAAGGCCCGTATATCATACTGGACCGAGTAACCCCTGTCACCTATAGGTTGGAGCTCGACAGGACTCGAGGTACCTCCCAGATCTATCATGTGAATCTCTTAAAGAGATGGGAAGGACCTCTTCCTGCATTGATGGGCTCGATAGGTCCTGTTCCTCCGTACATCCAATGTATTGACGAGGGGTTGAGTCCAGTTCGCAGAACCGAACTGGATAACGCCTTACGGCCCTTACGAGACATCTTCTCTATCACCCCAGGGAGGACCTCTTTGATTGAACACTCTATTAAGACCCTTCCAGGGAAGATAGTACGGCTTCGCCCTTATCGGATACCCGAGGCTCGTAGGAACACCATCCGAAAAGAGGTACAGCAGATGTTACAGATGGGGGTCATAGAACCATCAATGAGCGAGTGGAGCTCGCCCATAGTCCTCATTCCGAAGCCAGATGGCTCGGTGCGTTTTTGCATCGACTTTCGGGAAGTAAACAAGATATCCGAATTCGACACCTATCCCCTCCCGAGAGTAGATGAAATGATCGAACGCATAGGGAGAGCGAAATATATCAGCACCCTCGATTTATGCAAGGGGTATTGGCAAATCCCCCTAAAAAGCGAAGACAGAGAGAAAACAGCGTTTTCTACTCCCGACGGCCTCTACCATTTCACCGTGTTACCCTTTGGATTGCACGGGGCGCCCGCTACCTTTCAGAGAGCCATGAACCTTATCCTACGGCCCCATGAGAGATATGCAGGGGCTTATATCGATGACATCATCGTTTATAGCGGGACCTGGGAACAACACCTTACTCACATGTACCACGTCATACAGGCTTTAGGGAAACAGGGACTGAAAATAAACCCGGCCAAGAGCCATCTGGCCGCCCAAACCGTAAAATACCTGGGTTACCTGTTAGGAGAGGGAGTCATAAGACCCCAGAAAACCAAACTCCTGGCCATATCCCTGATACCCTTCCCAAGGACTGCGAGAGACCTACGTGCCTTTTTGGGGTTGTTGGGGTACTATAGACGGTTTATACCCCAGTTTTCACGAATAGCAGCCCCTCTCACAGACTTATTGCAGAAAACAGTGAAAACCGAAATCAGGTTAAGGAACCCAACCCGCGAAGAAATCCAAGCATTTGAAACCCTGAAAACAGCACTGACGTCCGATACCGTATTAGCCAGCCCCGATTATGACCTACCCTTCATCCTACAGACAGATGCCTCAGAGCAGGGATTGGGGGCAGTTCTATCCCAAAGAAATCAACAGGGGGAGGAAAAGCCTGTACTCTTTCTGAGTAGGAAACTATATCCCCGTGAAAAGAACTATGCTGTCATCGAGAAAGAAGCATTGGCTATTAAATGGGCCATTGACTCCTTGAAATACTACCTAGAAGGGCGAGAGTTCACCCTCTTCACGGATCATGCCCCCCTAGAATGGATGGCCCGGAATAGAGGGAACAATGAAAGGGTATTGCGTTGGTTTTTGTCCCTCCAACCCTACAGGTTCCAAACCAAACACCGAAAAGGGACCGAGCAGGGAAATGTGGACTTTTTATCCCGTTACCCTCAAGATACCACCCCTACTAGAAGGACAGCAAGGGAAAGGGGATGTGAGGAGGCACGACTCGGCTCGCGCGTCAGGCGAGGCCGGACTGTCCCTAAAAGCAACGACGGCTTACCTACGGGGAACTCGGCACGATACCCGGGTCCTGGAAGGAAGTCCGTAGGGATAACCCCACCCCCTGTGCTCTATCCACACAGGAGGCATCCGGACCTGATGACGCGGCGGACGGGGGAGGGACTGACCCCGGAAGTGCTTCCCGGCCGGAGTTGAAAGGGCGAACGACCGGATCGAGGAGTTGCGAAGACGCCGGAGGAGGAAAGGAGTTGCGGAGCGAGGAAGAGGAGGAACAGGAGTACGGAGACGCGAGGAGAGAAGAAGCAGACTACGGCGAGGAAGACGAGACGTGGAGCGAGGAGTGGTGGAACCCCTAGGAGGAGGCTGGAGAGCGGCCGCGACTCAGGAGAGTTGCGGCAGAGTCGGTGAGTCACGAATAAAGGGAGGGAGTGGGGAGGCGGGTGAGAGAAGGGTTGGGAAGGGTCACGAGGGAGACACACCGGTTGCAGTAGCATTGAGCACCAATTCCTCCTTCACTTTCCCTTCTTGTTTGGTTCATCGACAGTGAACACACGGCTATTATCGTCCCGGGCAGGGGATTGCCATCACGTGTTACCGACCACTTGTAGATATCACCGTCCCTTTCACAAATCCCCTCCTTTCACTGACGCGGTGCTGCCTCACGCATAATTATCCTCAAGTAGATCCACCGGGTGTGGTGACGGATAGAATAGAAGCCAGTGAAGTATTAGCCAGGGTAACTGACGACTCCCTTTTGTCCTTCTCTCTATGCACCTCCGTGGGAGAGTTCCTGGACCGGAGGACAAGACCCAAAAGGAGAACACCAACAAGGAAGGAGAGGGAATTAAGGAGAGAAGAGTCGTTAAGGAGAAAACCAAACAGCCCACAGAGACATTGCCATCCCCTGTTATTGACTCTGTTAATAAAACTCGCCCACTGGCACATTACATACAGCCTCCGCGTCTGTATATCCGGCCTGCCCTCCCACAATAACCTTGTGTGGAGTTTCTTTTGTGGTGTGCCTAGTGTGTCGCTGCTGTGTGAGTGTGTTGCACAAACGCTTTACACATTGCCTCTGGGATAAGCCTGACTGCTCTGCCAAGCTACCAAGGGGGTGAGCAGGGGTTATCTTCGGTGTGTAACTCCTGTGCCCTGACTAGAGTGGTGGTTTCTGCCTGGCTTAGGCCCTTGCCTAGCCAACCAGAAATCCCATTTCTAACATGAGCAAATTGTAACGGAGCAGGAGCCTGAATGAAACAGGTAAGCCTTGATAATGCACTGTTTTACCGGCAGAACTTTAAGTACCTGACCTGATTTAATTTGGTCACACCCAAGATGGCCGCATCGTCTCACAAGATCCAAGTTGGTGGGCACCATATTCCAGGGCCAGTGATATTATGCAGGAACACCACCATCAATGGATATCAAAAGGCAGCCAGGGTAGTTTAAGATATGAGATGAACCAACTTAGCCAGATGGGCTAGTCACTACTGTGAACAATTGCTACTAGTTTTGGGCTCCTGACACCAGTGACCCTTCTGCTAGACATCAAATCAATGATGTCCTCTTGAACTGTAGGTCTGCAGTCTCATATGCAACTTCCATATCTGCCCTTATCCAACACTGTTCCCTTGAATTTATTGCACTCATGGACACATGACTGCTCATCCGCCAAACCTGAATCTTAGCAATAGAATGCAACATCCTCCACCATAATAGAGCAGAAGAAAACGTGTGGGCGATTCATTTATCAACAAGGAGTTATTTAATTGAAAATTGATTTATTGGAATAACTCCTTGTTCTGATGCATCACTGTGGAGGTTACAAACCTAAACCACTGAGGCTGAATACCGCCCACATGGCATGAAAAAGAGGTTTATTGATTGTTTCTTTGATTATAGCATTGATCAACTCACCTGCTCTTGTGATCAGATTTTCCTAGAAGATTTCAAGCTCCAGTGGGAAAGAGATGAAGACACCCACACATACTCTAATCTTTTTCTACTGATAATAAGAAACAACACATGCAAATTTCTTTAGTAATTTCAAAATCCTGACCCCAGCACACCCTCTCCATGCTAGACCAGAGATGGGAATGGTAAAATCTAGAGACCTCAAACACTTTGACAGTAAGCACTGGAAAAGCCAATATCTTTGGCTTTAATGTGCTAATCCATGCAAACACGGACAAGCATAAATGTGAATGCATTGCGCTGTGTCTCTGTGCACCCTATTGCTTTCAGTGACTCCTATGTATGTTCCCTATTTGTTGTTTATTGCTCAAGTTTGCTCTCATGCTTTCCCAGCCACCCCACATCACTTGAAGACTGATGATCGAATTTCAGCAAGATCTGGGAGTAGTCAGCATAATAGGGTGCCCTGAATCTGAACTACTGTCTAAGCTACCCTAGCGGTTGAACATAAAAAATGAATAATGTGGGAGTGACCTCTAGCTCTGCGGTCCCCTGTAGGTGATAGACTATTCAGCAGAGCGAAAAGGGGGAAGAGACACAGCCTAGGCCTGATATCTGCGGAAATAAGTAAACCATCCCAGTGCTGGACCTGTTAAGCCTACCACAGCTATATGGCCGATCAGAATCTTATGATGGACAGTGTTGAACAGCGCATGCCAGGTCATCCTCATCCCTAGTGGGCCTGAGTTCATCTAAAGTGGTCATGAAAGAATGCTTCAGTGGTGTGTAAATCTGAAGGTGAAAGAGGGATTACTAAACCTGTCCAGTTTACACTTTTCATCTTTTTTTAGACCACAGACTCTACTTTGTCTTTAGCTTTAACCATGCTTTCTGGTCACTTGTCTCTCCTAATCTCATTCTAGTTTCATGATTTAATTTGGGCCTAAAGAGCAAGCTCAAAATAGTGGGCTAGGGTTAGACCTGACATCCTTGGCGTGGTTTTCATCCAAACCTTTTACCTTCACTCCTGTAAAAACGGAATTCATTTTTTGTTGGCATTAGGACTCTACGCACCGTACTTCCACTAACCAGTGCAAAAATGTTTGTGCTCTCTCCTTTAAGCATGGTAAAATTGGCTTACATCCAATTGGCACATTTCATTTACTTCTAAGAGCCTAATAAAGCGGTACTACATGTATCCAGGGCCTGTAAATTAAATGCTACTAGTGGACCTGCAGCATGTATTGTGCCACCCACTTGATTAGCCTTTTAAAACATGTCTTAGGCCTGCCGTTGCCACCTGTGTGCAGTTTTAAACTGTCATTTCCACCTGGCAAAATAAATCTTTGCCATGCCTAAACCTTCCTTTTTAAGACATATAAGTCACCATTAGAGTAGGCCCTAAACACCCTATACGGCAGGGTTCATTGTATTTAAAAATGTGGACATGTACTCTTAAGTGTTACAAGTCCTGATAGTGAAAAACTCTTACATTTGTTTTTCACTACTGCAAGATCTATCTCTCGCAAAAGATAACATTGGGTTACCTTATTACATTTAATAAGTGATAACTTTTGCCTAGGATTAGGTAGATACATCATGCTTGGTCTCTAAAGAGTTGCAATTTAAAACCCTCTTTAATGGTCAGAATTTAAGTCACAGTTCTGAAAAAGCCACTTTTAGAAAGTTGGCATTTTCTTGCCCTGGCCATTTGGTGCCTATAACCTGTTCCTGGGTCACATGACTAGGTGTAGTTGGCAGTTGGCTTTGTGTATTCCTCCAAGACAGTAGCACAAAAGGGGTATTGGTTGTTTGCAGGATGGGGCATCCTCACCTGATGGGAGGGGTGGAGCTGTCACCTACCACACTTGCACTTTAAAGGAGCTGCCCCTGCACACACACAAAAAACTTTGCACTAGCCTTTTGTGACTTTAGACATCCAGGGACGGGGGCAGGGAGGTAGGAAATTCCAGAACCAGATGTAAGGGGAAGTCTGGATGTTTCTCCCACTTCGAAGCTGGCACCAGGAAAGAATATTGGACCAGTTGAGCTCTTCCTGGAAGAAAAGGAGAAATCCTGAAGTTTTGGGATCTTCCCGACCAAGATTTTGCCACCTGCGCCGATCGCCAGCGCGAAGCTCCGGTGAACCCGGCTCTTCCTGCTACAGCAACCACCAGCGACGACAGGCAACGCAAGATCTGAAATATCACAAATATAGTGGTGCACCAAAACCTAGAAAAGTCCAATCAAACTGTAGACTGATCCATTTTTCTTTGTTTTATGTTCCAAGCAGTCTTAAATTCTTATTATTCAAATTTCAAACTTTATAGCCACAACCACAGCCTATGCTTTTCGTTCACCACCATGAACTTCTTCAGGGCATTCAAATTGTTTAGTTTTCCTAAAAACAATAGAACAATACATTCTTTCATTCTTTGTTTTCCAATAGATACCATATCAGTCCAAAGGTCTACATTATCTTGCATAAACCCAAACACTCTTGTCCAATGTCGGACCAACCTCATAATGGGCACATTGTGAGATCTGCATTTGTGCTACAGCATCGACAGCCCACGGTGACCGCCGAATCAAAGCCCCAGCAACGACCGTCCGTGACTACAGTGACGACCATCCACGACACTCGGTCTGCTCTTCACGCTACAGCAAGGACCATCCATGATGCTCTCACTGCTCCTCGTAGCCTCCTCCACTGCAAACTGGATTCTTTGCGCTGAACTTTGAGAAGGTAACTCTTTCAGTGGAACTAACCTGGTCCCTGTATCCAGCCCGCACTCCATCGCGGTTGGCCTGAGCTTGTGACTTTCACTCGGTTTTGCACAACCAGATATCCGCAAGTGACCCTCTGTGCTTTTAGGTACTATACTTACCTAAAATCTTTGACATTTCGTATCTGTGGTTCTATTGATTGGATTTTTGTTGTTTTTGTGTCAAATCATTTATTAAATTCTAATCTATTTTATAAATTGGTGTGAAATTTTTCTTGTGATGTGTTTTCACCAAATTACTTTTGGTGTGCTGCACAAAAACTTTACACCTCTAAGTTAAGTTTCTTTATGATTTGTTGACTTCAGGTGTGGAGTTTTAAGTGTGGGTCAGCGAAGCTGTTATTAGGGGCTGATATTTTGGATGGTTAATTGCATTCTTTTCTTTTGCTGGTGGAAGCGAACATGCAAATGTATATATATCTTTTTTGGACTGGGGATTTCATCTGGATGTAGGCTGTAACAGACACCCACCCAAAAAATTGTGGCTCTCCCTTCCTCCCACCTCTTGCTTCCCTGCCACCTTTATGGTGCAGGGGGTGCTTGGTTTGATGACGACTGAACATCCAGTGGCTCTTCTGTTAGAAAACCCTCTTCTGACCCAACACTGGCAAAAATGATATCAGATAGACCACTCTATGTAGGACGGCCCCTCTGACCATGCCAGGTGTTGTTTTGTATGTTCTGGTCCATTATGCAAACCGGGCTCCTCGTTTAGCACTCGACACTTTATATAGGCCACTGAAAGAAGTTGGATTAGCTCTTCCTTATTTAATAATGTATTATTATGCGAATTTTGCACTCAACATTTTTAGATTTGCCAAGCCCTTAAGCTGCCATGGATTCGATGATTTTTTTTTAATTTTTTTTTTCAGGAATAATAATAAAAATATCATAATAAAAAAAAGAAAACACTATGCAAACCGGGGCGGTCTTGACGACAAAGATGCTCTAGACAAGCTGTAGGGCACATTTGTTGTGGTTTCCGTCTTCGTGTGTGCTGGTGAAAACTGTGTAATCTTGTACTACTTACTCGCAGTACTAAGTACTACTAGTAGTTTGCTCGATGAGAAGATATTTGTATTTTGAAGCTGTGCCAGCCTGTGCAAATATGGACATGCATTTCCCCACATGTGCAGGCTCGCTCGATCCAACCCTATGTTTCTATGAAATTCAAATTAGGTGACGAAACAGGCTCTGCTGATGCCTGGCATGGAGCGTCTCACTTCACTGGTTTGTTCGTTTGCAGTCCTGCTTTACACCTCTGCAAACAACCAAATGATAAATGCTTCTAGACATAGAACGTGATATATGCGGAATCATGCGTTAGCAAGCACAGTCCCACGGCAGCGGTTTGTCTGGAAAGCAAATCAAGCGTTTTATTGTGTCACGCTCTAGACAATGAAACAAATAATAGGCCATTAGTGTGACTAAACATACTGAGTTTTTAGAAAGCTGTATCGCTTCTCTTTGGTGTTGTTTGAAGATATCATAAAAAATGCAGAAAATATCACATGCAAAAAAGTGAACTGAAATTATTCACTGATCTGAGAATTCATTGCATGATCACAGCTGTAGATTTTTCCATATTCACCCACTTTTTATAGGTTGAACTGGAAAAGCGCCGTAAAGAGGACACAACACTCATGGCCTGCCCTCTGCACTTCTCTCACATCACCCATGCGGTAGAGTCAGGGGCCGAATACAAGCCCTGCAACCCCTGCAGTGTAGGGGGGGCCCTCCCCCTTTAGAGGCTCCCATCTTTCATGGGGCCCCCAACCAGGCCACGGTCAATGAATATCTGTAAGGTATGGGAGACTCAGAAGCCCCTCATCGCATTCTCCGTTGGGGTGGGCATCATTGTGCGTTAAGCAGAAGCCTGTCCCTCCATCCACTTGGGCGATGAGGACCATGAATACTTTTCAAACGTATTGAAGGCAGGTAAGTGCTACTCCGAGTGGGCCCCCATCATGTAAGTGCCACTCCGCTTTGTCATCCCACTACGTAAGCACAACTCTACCTTATACTCCAACTGCGCGGATTTTGACTGCGGGTCAGGTTTTGGGCAGTCACAAGCTACAATGTGCACTCCGTGCATCTAGGTTACATTAAGGACCTTTAGGAATCAGAGACTAAACAAAAACTAGTGTTTGTGCCTCACATTTTAAGAAAATCTACTGGCCATAGCACAGAGCATGATAAATGAAAAAGGTATACAACTACTTGGACCAATGGGTGTGTTGGGGTGAAGTGCAAAGAGACTAAAAACAAGGGTGGGTTGGTCCTTCTGTAACAAATCACAAAAAGGCATATACCCATCTAAAATGCAGAAGAATCATGAATATATTGATTTTCAAATATCTGATTTATGCTACCCTTTTTTAAAGAATTTTCTATTTTTCCAACAATAAAGTACACAGAATTAGGTAACAAAAATTGACACAAACAGCAAATTTGCACCTAAAGTGCTGGTGTGCTTTGGAAGTAGCAGCGCTTGCACTTTGCATCATCAAAAAGAAGGGCAATCTAAACAAGGAAATGCATATCTTGAAGCTGTCAGGGTTCACTGGCTGCTGTGACAGAGCCCTGGTTTTTAGGTCTTGCCTAGGCAGCGCTTGCGCTGTCTCTTCATGACATGCTGTATTCAGGAATGGACTTAACGCTCCGCCCACTCTCCGCCCATCTTTTTCATTGGCTGCTGTCACTGTCCTTTGTAAATCTTGGCTTTTGATTTGTTAATAGGCTTATTAGTCCCTCCTTAGTACCTACCTCTCTTCTGTTGTTACCGCCCATGAGGACTGGCCCTTTTACATGTGTTGTTAGTCAGTATGCTTTATTTACAGTCTGTCAGCACTATTTTCTTACATGACTTTTGCCTGCCTGCCTGCTGCTGCTGGCAGGATACCTCTCCCGCAACGTAATGTTTTTTTTTTTTTTGCAATAAAGCATGGTTGGACTTTAGCAATGGCTTTTGTTTTGCGTGGCTCGCCCAACTCTATTATTCCACCATTGTATTTTTTTGGGCAGCGCTGCACACTTTAACAAAAGCGGCCGCGTGCCTTTCTTTTCATCCCCGTAAGCACCAATGGTGGCCACGGGTCTTTATTTTTTAAAGCGCACAGCTCGCCAAACTCTATTTTTTCTATATTTTATGCACAGGCGGTGTGCTGCGCTGCTTACTAAAAGCATAAAATAGTGAAAAAATAGAGTTTGGCGAGCCACGCCTTTTTTTTCTTTGCTGCCGCTCGACAAACTCTGTTGGACTATCTGCAAGCCCCTAGTGAGAGGTGGATGTTGCACAGCACTAGCCACCCGGCCCGGGCTCCATTAACAGCCTGCAAGAGGGCGTTTGTTGAACTGACGTCTACTTGGTTGCTTAAGAGTGACTCCATCAGCAATAACAAACAAGTAGGCGTGAATGCAACAAACGTCCTCTCGCAGGCACCTATGCGCAAAACACGCAACCTGTCAGTACGTCTAGCATTTGTTTGAATTGGAGTTATCGGCATTATAAATGCTAATGTTTTTTACCTAGCCATGTTGCAGGGTGCAGTACCATATGTGGCCCAAACTCTGGGCCACATATTTATTTATTTTATTTTTAGAGTTTTATGTAGCGCGAACTAGACCCGAGACATCGGGTATCAGAGCGCTTTACATGAGCACCAGTTTCGTTACAGATGAATACATTCATTTTTGTTAGGCACGGGGAGATGAAGTGATTTGCCCAGAATCACAGGATGTTGTGCGTCGTTGCCGAGACTCTGCACCCTGCAACATGGCTAGGTAAAAAAAAATTGTCATTTATAATGCCAATAACTCCAACTTTGCAGGGTGCAGTACCATATGTGGCCAAAAGAAGTCCCATGGGACCTCTTTTGGCCACATATGGTGCTGCACCCTGCAACATGACTAGGTAAAGAAACATTTGCAATGCAATAGTTCTCGCATCTGTTAACGTTAGAGCTGTTGGCGTTTTTTACTTTTGCTTTTTTATACCAATGGCAATAGCACTATGGAAATATAATTCCTCGACAGCAAAAACAAAAAAAACAATAGTAAAAAACATTGTCATTTTCAATGCCAACAGCTCTAACTTTAATAAATGCGAGACCTATTGCATTGCAAATGCTTGTTACTCCTGTCAAGGGGACCACCTTATTAAAACCGTTGTTGGACCCCTTAAACTATTTTAAATTACTTAGCACACCTCCTTACACTCACTACATCCTCACTGGCACTCATCATTATGGCTTAAAAATCAGAAGATCTCCAAAAAATAGCCCCTTCGAGGGGCCTGCTGAACATTGCAGCGCTGGCCCAACGAGGAGCAGCCCAATGATGAAGCATGACACCCATCTGGGGGTGTGAGTGCAATAATTTCTTATCACTCGGATCCCCTTCCTGGTGCTGACTGACAGCTTCTCATCTCTCCCTCTTTTTCTTGCCTCTTCTGGAGGAACAGCATCCTTCTTCGGCTTAACAAGCATTAGGAGACAGAAGAAACACCCTGAGAGAGGAGGAATCGGTGTCTTGGAACTAGAGTCAAAGCTCGATGTGAACCTTGAGGAGAGATATGAAAACTCAACCATTGAGTTGGGTGCCAACTTCCCTAGTTACAATTCGAAGATGGACCACAACTGCTAAGGAGAGAATCCAGCTCAACGGCCCTGGGTAATCTTCATTGGGCTGAGTCTCCCAAAAGGTACGAGGCCTAAAGGGAAAAGAAGGAGAAAATATTAATTACTATGCTGCTTACCTGAATGCTTGGAATATCTAACAAAGACTATGGGCCTAATTTAGATTTTGGCGGAGAGAGCACTCCGTCGCCAAAGCAAAGATCCATCTGCCTCATTTAGAGTTGGGTGGAACTTCAGTATATAGACGGCGGAGACTGCTCAATTTCGACCTCCTACTTATACCTCAGACAGCTTGATGGAGTGAGGGCCATCTGGGGTTTGGCCATGTGTCTGCCCACCCTTTTTAGAGTGGGCAAATACATGGGCAGTTTTTGCTTTCACATACCGCCATACAAAATGTGGTAGTATGTAAAAGCAAAGACCTTTAGAATTTCCCCATGCTAGGGGAGAAAACTCACATGGCGAGGTGGTTATTGTTTTTTAAAATTTTCAAATACAAAATCCTACTTTGTGATTTTGTCTTAGAAAATAATTAAAAAAAATAAAAGTTTGACATAAAGCTCCAAAATGTACACAGAGCTATCCTTCAAACTTTAAGTGCATTTACAGGAACCGCTATGACAACAGTTCCAGGAAATGCAAGAGATGTCCACTGGGCTGGCGGACATCTCTAAATTTGGCAGGCGGAGTACCCTCACCATGGTGGGAGTAAAGTACTCCGCTATGGCGAGGGTACATACTCTGTCTGCAAACTAAAAATCGTGCCCTAAGAGGGCGAACAGAAAGAATTGAAAGTCACAGCATTAACTATATCATTTAAGTAGGTAAGTGTGTGTGTGTGTGTGTGTGTGTGTGTGTGTGCGTGTGTGCGTGTGTGTGTGTGTGTGTGTGCGCGTGTGTGTGACCACGTAAACGCGCTCTCGGGAACCACAAACCAAGGAAGTTCAATACAAAAAGATGTGTGATCAAGACCGCTTGACGGTCGAAACTCGTCATGTTAAGGATTTATGACGGAATAAATATTTTTGTATTGAACTTCCTTGGTTTGTGGTTTCTAAGAGCGCGTTTACGTGGTTCTACACATTTGGACTGTACCGGTTGCTCCGCCGGCTATTGCGCCACCACCCACGGGTCTCTGCTTCCCGGAAGGAGCGCCTTTCTACTATGGATATATATATATATATATATATATATATATAACGACGATTGAGGCAAGAACTTGTGGGCAATTTTGAGCAGGCTTTATGGGCAGGATTTTAAGAACTGTGCATTTCTACGTGATTGGCAAGCCCACTGGGGTTTTAATTGGACTGCCTTCCTCATAATGCACTATACTTACCAAGGAGCCCACATTAGGGCGTGACTGTTATAAATTAAGGGGATGTAGTGGTGAGTCTTGTTCGCCTTTTTCCGCAGATGCAGCCTATGAAGAAGGGCGTGAGGCCCGAAACGCGTTGGCGATTCCTGCCGTGCACTGTCTTGTTACGAAGTTGTCCTGTGCCAATAAAGATTGTTGGGAGTGCAGCTCAAAGCGTGAACACTATTTGCTTCAATTTATACGGTCAGTCCGACCGGTAGCTGCACCACCGCGAGATTCACAGCGGGTCCAGTGGTATGCTTGTTTAGCAACCGCATTATGGAACGACGATTGAGGCAAGAACTTGTGGGCAATTTTGAGCAGGCTTTATGGGCAGGATTTTAAGAACTGTGCATTTCTACGTGATTGGCGAGCCCACTGGGGTTTTAATTGGACTGCCTTCCCCATAATGCACTATACTTACCAAGGAGCCCACATTAGGGCGTGACTGTTATAAATTAAGGGGATGTATTGGTGAGTCTTGTTCGCTTTTTTCCGCAGATCGAGCCTATGAAGAAGGGAGTGAGGCCCGAAACGCGTTGGCGATTCCTGCCGTGCACTGTCTTGTTACGAAGTTGTCCTGTGCCAATAAAGATTGTTGGGAGTACAGCTCAAAGCGTGGACAACACTATTTGCTTCAATATATATATATACATATGTATATAAATGCATATATATATATATTTTTTTTTTTACACAGTGGCAGTTACCACTGTGTAGTTATAGTGAGGTAAGAGTTTCCCTAGGGAGAGTGTTTTTGGTATCGCTAATAGCTTTAGCATCATTTGAGAAATCACCACAAAACTTTCCAAACAAAAAGTTCATCCACCTCAGCTTCTTCTTAGAAAGTTTTGCACTAATCCACTGGTCAAGAAAACAGGGTGGGTCCCAAAAGTAGGATTTCCCATATAAATTGCCATTGAACAGTTTGCTCTCCGATACAGAAAACTGGCTGAATGGAATTACACCAAATTTGGCAAAAAATTAGATTACTCTGAAAACATCCTTTTTGTGATTTGGTGTAAATCCGATAAGCCATATTCGAGAAATTAGCATTTAAAGACAGGCTAGGGTAGGGCATGAAGTTATGTATATCTGAACTGTAGGTGCCCAGATATGCTCTGATTGGCCAATTAGAAGGGGACTAGTCAACTTTGATTGGTTGGCCATAACATGAACAATATATTGTAGCAGGCATTACTGGACTCAGGGACATGGTCTTTGCATCCTGAAAATGAATTAAAAAATATATGTGTCAGTGGTCCCAAAGGGACTCCCACCACCCAACCCCCTGTTGTGGCTGGCCACAGTAAGGATAACATGTTGTGGCAGCCATTACAGGACTCAGAGTCATGGTCCCCATTGAAAAGCACTGTAGTGAAAGCCTGTTTTTGAGGGTCAAAAAAAGGAAAAGGGTTATAAGAGGTGTTGGTGCTATACTCATTTTAGAAATTGTGCTGAGTACTCAGGTGATTTCACCCAGTACAAAATGCTGACCCTTTGCTGGGAATTTATGAACATTGTTTTGGAAAAAACTGATTTTTCTCATAATTTCCTCATGGAACTTTATGGAGGGTGCTCCGGAAGCAAACATGAGAACATATTTTCTATAAATTCAGACTCAGCCATGTGAGAATAAAGCTTCCCACTGTGTTCGAATGAACAAGTAGAGCGCTAACATTCAGCATTTAATGCAAAAATGTGGCACACCTAAAGCCACCTTGATGGAATCAAAGCTGTAAAACTTAAAACATTTCCTTTAGAAATGAACGAAATAGGGATATTCATTTTGCATCAGAAATTACAGTTAGTGATCTAGAAATTAAAGAAGGATACATTTTCTATGAGTTCTCAACAATCGCCCTCATCCATATCAGTTAAACATTCTAAAATGCAAAGAGAAAAAATTTACTTCCAACACCAGCAGCAGTCTGTTAGTTAACTCCCTAGTGATTAACTGCAGCTTCACCATGAGTTCTATTGACCTACGGGAGCGCTAATATTTTGTGTTCAAGACAAAAGTGAGGCAATCCTGAATGCCATTTTGTTGAAAAAGGAGCTGTTGAATTGAAAACCTTTCCTGAGGATTAGGCTGAAGTAAATGATCATTGAGATATTAGTACAGACATGCAACCAGTGGTTTAAAATGTGAGGGGGGGTATGTTTTTTTCATAATTTGACGCATAATGTGTTTTTCAAAGGGCTAAAAAGAGTTAAAGAGAGAAATCTGCAGAAGTACAGCATCCCCTTTTCTCATCTGTTTACTCAGCCTACCCATCTTCTCAGTCGCAGTTCTCTAATTTTAAAATAGTAACATTTTGTTAGACAAATATATATGGGTTGATATATATATATATATATATATATATATATATATATATATATATATATATATATATATATATATATATATAGGAGCCCGGTTGTAGGCGCAAGCCGAAACCCGTAGGCTTTCTCTTGTGGGGTGTTGCTAAGACGTTTGTAACATGCAACAATAAAATTCACCTAGCACTTGGACCCGTGGCCACGCTGACGTTTTTTCGGATATGAGAGAAAGTGCGGCTGGACTAACCTGACTAAAGGGATAGTCGTTGTGGTGCAATATATATATATATATATATATATATATATATATATATATATATATATATGAAGCAGAAAACTCTGGGTAGTTTCCATGTTTAGGTGGAGACCAGCTCCTATATAGAGTACTCTACAACATCAGTGACACTCTGAATCTGCTTATCTCAAATGTCTGTTTTTCTAGCAAAACATAGAATTATCACAGTGCCATCCAAGCTAGAAAGAGACAAAGGGCCCGATTATGACTTTGGCGGTGTGGGAGCGGGGCCCCCACAATGCCGCCACACTCCCAGACCACCAAAGCCATGTGAGCACCGCCCACCAGATTACGAGTTTTCTTGTGTCTGACTGGGGTTTTTGTGGCGGTCCCCACAGCGGTGGCTCTGAAAAAGGGCACTGCAATGGGAGTGTCAAAGGCAGTTCCTGCACGTCATGGACTCTGCAGTCCATGCCGTGCAGGAACTGGGGTGCAACATGTGCCCCCCTGCATGCACCCCATGGCCCGAGGTAACCGTTTCTTTCCTCTGCGCCTCAGTTTTCATGGTAGGCTCACGGCCATGAAAACCGCGGCGGAGAGGAAACTCGTAATATGCTTGGCGGTGCCGCAGTGGCACCGCCAAGCATATTGCGACCTCTAGACCGCCGCAACATGGCCAGTGATCTCCGATCCCTGGCGGTTGCGGCGGTCCCATGGCGGTCTGACTACGCAACTTGTAATAGGGTGGTCGGACTGCCGGTGCAGCAGTGCCTGCATCGCCACCGTGGCTATGCCGCAGTCATAATTAGGCTCAAAGTCTTTTGCCATTTCTACAGCAAAGTCGTTAAGCATAAGATTACAACAGTGCCAAATAAGCAAAGCTGTAAAATGACAAAACCCTTTTATCACTCCAGGCACAGTATTACAGCTTTGGATTAGTAAAATACCATCCAAGGCAACCTGGAATGAATAAAAGCAACCTCTGACACGTGTTTTTCAGGGATGTTTAGCTTTGTCCAGAACTCTGCTTTTTTTGTAGAATTTATGCAGCACTCTAAGCCTGAAAGGGTATTGTCAAACCTCCAATTCCTAAGCAAGATCGTGGAAAGTTAAGTGACTAAACAAATCCAGGAACATTTGGAAAAATATAGCCTTTCATATGATTGACAATGTGGTTTCTCACCATTAAAAGCAAAACAGAAACTCCTTTGGCCAACATGAGGGAAGATCTGCTCACCGTACTTGACAAAAAGGATAAAAATTAAACGATTTTGTCACAAGGCTTGGATGTAAAAAAAACATAAACTGCTTATTAAAATGTTGTAGGACTTTATTTGGACTTCTGAAAAAATAGTACAGAGGATCCAATCATTCCACTAGAATCACAACACAAATCCATGAATACATTGTCAGGTGCATGGTGTAATCACCTTACCAACCACTCCCCTCTACCTATATATTTGTCTCACTTCTCTGCATTTGCTCGAGTCCTGTACCATCAGCCATTAGGTGTGATAACAGAAAGTAAAAAAATAATTTTTAAATGTAACCAGTAAATATTTGAACACATCTGTTTGTCAATATATTTGCTCACAATGCTAAACCATACTGAAATATTTCAGAAATAACCATTGTCAATAGTGGTATCGCACGTACTGCTCAGTTTTGCTCAAATCTCAAAATTAAGATGTTCTTCCACACTAAAAAAGATGGATTTGGGATAGGACCATGCACAATACATCAGTGATGTGTGCTTAATGATATTACTGAAAAATAGTGTTCTGTCACCGAACAATAGTTTATTTTTAGATTTCCTCTCAGTACAAAACTTCAGACTATCCTGCATGATTTCAGAACTGACTCAGCCCTGGCTAAACTTGTACAGACTGCTCCTTGGGATGATTGTGTGGTGGTTGACCTCGGATAAGATGGTGAGACATCAAAGAGGTTTCCTTTGTTATCTAGGGTGAAATATAATGTTTTTGACTGTAAGCACTCCTCACCACCGCTTTTTTTATGGGATGAGGCAGTTATTACTGTAAGAACTGAAAATGCCCTAAGACATTAACCTAAGTGCCTCCACTCCTTCTGTAGAAGAAGTTTCTAACTCTAAATGTAGTGAAATCTACAATTGAGACATTTACAAATACTTTTCAGATCTACATTAGAATATAAGGTTTGGAATACTTTAAATGTTTCTAGTACTTGCACATAATATTTGCAGAAAAGCAGATTGAAGTCTAAGAACTCAATTTAGAGTACTTGGGAATGGTGGTTTAGAGCAAAACTGTTAATCTAGGGTGGAGTTTTTACTGGTAAATACCTCCTTTTCTAAGTTTTCTTGGTCGGGATTAGGCACAACATGCAACATCAGTGTTTGCTGCATCGATTTCCACATGTTCTGACTTTTTTTTCCAGCTTTTTCCCCCAATACATTTCCCCAGTTTTTTGTTGGTGAAACTGTCAGGGAAAAAGTGCTGGAGTGCAGTATTTTATGCACTGCTCAGAACTGCAATACATGTGGACATGCAATTTACACCAAGAGGGGATCAGGGTGTTGGAAGGGACGAGAAGGCCGCATGCACCTCAGAACTAACTTGTCTGATTTAACCTGACAAATAGCTTGCATTATTAGAAAATCCTGGCATGCCCTCTGAACAGACTTATTCCCTTAAACTAATTCCTGAAGAAGGGTAGCTATTTTATTGTTGTACCCTTATTGAATAGTTTACCTCTATCTGAAAAATGTCTAATGGAGTCCTCCTACTCACAAACTGAAGCCATCATCAGTAAAATGACTAGTCCTGGTGTTTCTGCTGAAAAGGTGATGACTCTTTGCAGCAGTGCTGGTGGAGCAGCTTTCAAATTAAGGTAACGAAAAGGTTGCATAGAAAATGCCCCATTGCTGTTGGCGTTGGTGGAAAAGGAGACGCATCAATGATGTGGAATTACAAGATCTTCATCTCTAGAAAATTGAATATGTGCAATATTCCATAGCCTTGTAAACGTAAAAGCCTCTGATCCCTTAAGGGTACTTTTGGGACACTGTTTTGCTGGCTCCACTCTACTTTCTAAGAATACCACATTTTCCTGCCATCAAGAAATTTCCATCTAGGCATGTCATCAGCAGATACACCTGGATACATCCAACAATGGTCTGAGGGAAATTACAATCCTGTTTAGACCGTTCCGATTATGAAGACAGATCTCCTTTACGGATGAGCAGATGGGCTTGCTGCCAATACTGCTGAAGAGATAGATGGCCAGGAATGTAATTGTTGGGCACCTCAATGCTGATAAATGAAGTGTTCAGAGAGCAGCCTTAATTGTAAACTTGATCTTGAATTTGGATTTTTCACATCCCCACTCAAGAAGTAAAATGAGATTGACGCAGGGCCCACTCATTTCTTGAATGGCTCTGCTTCTGCCCTCTGTTTGGGGAGCCAGGAGACGAATCTGAAGAAGAGAATTCTCTGGGTAATGAAGGTAAATCTATATCATTTAAAATTAAGGAAGCATCATTAGCTCACTGCTAAGGGCCTCATTCAATCTGTGCCTACGAAATACGTTAAGACATTGCTTGTAGAGTCTATGTTTCACTAATAACTGATAGGCTCACAATGGTAAAGGCCTATGTGTCAATTTGCATTGTCAAATAAGTTTCTTAGAATTTTAGACTGAAATCCTTCCAACATTTCGAAAAGTTATATCAGAATTTCTTAAGCTGCCAGAGTCCTACCATCATTACTAAAGGCAGAACTCTTGTTCCAGCAATGCTGCACCAGTGAGGCATTTTCCAACAGATGATTGCAATAGAGTCTTTCTGTGTATATTAGACAATGTGTTAGGGGAAAACCCTTAATTTGGCCTCATTTAGAATGCCAAAACAAGGGGTCTTTTTGAGATAAATATGTCATTTTACTGCATATATGATTTGCCTTAGAACAGTATTTGTAAATGATGATAATAAACTTATATTAATAGATATGTATAGTAAAAGCTTTGCCTCATCTGTATGCTCATCTGTTTGTTGAAAATTCTAAATCCTACCGAAATCTACTAGTATTACCAAGCCGTAATATTATTGTCCTACTTGGCCATTACTCCTGGACTGTGCCCCAACCCATACATTAGGCCGCTTTTCTACAGTAAACTATTAACTTAAGGAGAGAACATGCACAGCACATCAGTGTTCTGTGCTTTATACTGGTAATGAAAAGATCATTGTCACTGAAAATGTGTTTATCTTTAGATTTCCCCCATATGAATGCAGGCCATGACAATGCCAGCATGGATTAAACCTCAGACTGTCCTGCACTATTTGGGGATTGACTCAGCTCTGGTGAACCTTGTTCAGTTGACTCACTGGGATAATTGCGTGGTGGTTCACCACAGACAAAGTTGAGAGACAGTAAAGAGATTTCCTGTATCGTCGGGGTAAAAACAAGGGATGTCTTTTACAGCATATAGTTGAATTCGATTAAATGAGGGAAGAGGTAAAATAAGGATGCTTCAAAGAATTTGGGCACGTCTTACAATGTTCTTTTGAACAGAATGATAAAATATTTGTGTGAGGCCTTGTGTTATGTCAGGATACGTGTCAGGTTTGTGTCTGAACTTGGGATCTTTATGTCTTTAGAACCTTACTTCCAGTGCATCTCATGAACATTGTAATGGTTATCTTATGGAGGCTTGGGGAGCCAGGGTGCCACCTATACAGTATTGTTGTACTGTGAAAAAACCTGTTCCCTACTTCCTTGCACCATTCCTAAATTACTACATTTTGGTGGTGAGTTGCCCTCCAGTTGGCATTAGCACCAACTGGACAAGAGCGCACACTAGTACAGCCACCTCAGATTTGGATGGCCACAACTTGATGTGCCATCCCCTCAGTGTTCATACTTAAGGAACAGTGAAGAGGAGTCTGACGTTTCTGTATTGACATTTATAACATAACTGAGCGGACTTTGAACCTACCTGCCCCAGGTCAATATGGGTTGTGGCAGAGGTTGCTATTAGTAGGAAAGACAGAGGCATGCAAACCCTCTGACACTCATGGAGAAACTTGGATTTATTGGCTCCCAGCATTGTGGGTGCCCCAGTGCAACGATTTAGTAGACCTTTGTCTATGGGGCCCATGTTTTATGGGCATCTATAGTAGCAAGCTGGAGTTTTTGGTGGGCCAAGCACAGCCTTGAAGGCTGAGTGTAGTCTCCTCGTTTTACTCACCCATACCATGTTGACCTCAATGACATGTGTCTTCCAGATTCTGAAATGACGTTAGCCAAGCGCATCATAGGTCATGCCATCCTTACATCATTGTCAGTCAGAAATCTTCTCAGTCTGTCAAAGCTGACAGCATTCTGTGAACCAATAAGAGTGCTTATTTGCGGCCAAGGAGGCAGAACATGCCATCTCAAAGTTGTCCGGCTCAAACCTCTGGCTCCATTTGTTTAAAGTTAGATACTAGATCTTCTGGGGAAGGGGGGATTATGTTAGAGGTCTGAGTGTGTGTGGAAGACTCAGGTGTGAAAGGTGCACTGGTCTGACATATAGGGTTTAAGCAGGAATCACTGGTGATAGGACAGGGCCATGCCCTGCTACTGACTCATCTATCTGTGCTTCCTGATATTACAGTAGAGTCTAGCAGAGCTGACTTGACAGTCTCACTCCTTCCTTAGTTTATTTGCCCTCCCTGCGCCACACTTTGTTTTTTTTGAGTCCGCCATTCTTTTTTAGCAAGTTTCCATCATTGCACTCATGTTCGTGCCACATACCTGTACTAAGGGTTTTACAGAACCCTATAGGGTGTCACAATGTGTTTCTTGAGGTCGGGACTCAGACTTCACCACTAGTCACCAATGTTAGACCTTTTCCCAGATCCTGTAGTTGTGGGACCACTTAGCAGCATCAAATGCAGGAATGCATGTTCCCAGCTGACCAGAATGCTGGATATGGAGTCTATGATCGAGGCTAAGCCTTCCAAAGCCTACTTGCCTCTCTGAGCTAGCCTGGTCTTATGTTTATGGATGCATAAGGGACAATGGTATGAAGATTAAGCCAGATACAGTAGAGCAGTGGTTTATCACACACAAATACAGATAAATGTCCAGTCAGGGCTGTATTCCAGAGTCACTATCATATGACCAGAGCTGGTGGTGACGTCCGCCATCTTTCAGATGGAAGTCTGCAATGCTTAAAAGAAAAGGCATATCAAAGTGTTGACAAGTGCAGTCTATTTCCATCTTGCTCTAAATTATAGCCGACTGGTGTGAAATGCCTACCAGGAGCAAACAATAGGCTGAGCTGAATGGTCAGAGATGACTCCTCTCAACTGCACGGAATATGCAGGGTGGGGGGCATCTTTTTTTTTAACACTACAGTATCAATACCTGTCTGAGTGTCAAGTATTACTTGACAGGTTTGTTGGGTTCACTTATAACATTTGGGGTGCACTCGAAAGGGAGAGAACAGGATGCCAAGACAGTTCTTGTGTTTCCACTATATTGTTGCTGAAGGATCCTGCTTTTGTCCGACCAGACTTCTATCTCTCAGTTTGTTGTGGTTACAGTACCTGCTCCAAACTGAATTTTAGTGTTACCTGTGGGAGGACACTAGGATCACTGTAGTACATTCCCCACACACTACTGCATCCCTCAGAGCCCAAGTGTAGTGTGACTAAAGACTTTTGTCATCTTGAAAATGCACTGACACATTGCATTTTGGGCCAGTTTGCAGTAAGCCAAACAGAAATTACTGAAAATGTGGGTAGGGTTGGCCTCTGGAACTTTTACCCAATTGGTTAGAGAGGGGCTAGGAATCGCCCCACTAGCTCGTTCCAGAAATAAGTGTGGCATCTCCAGGCACCTACTGTTGAACACTTTCTGGACCTGTGGAAGATCAGAAGAGGACTGTACCTGCTGTCTTTGGTCTGAGAGGAGCCCTGTAGGACTGGACCTGCTCCCTCTTGTATCTAGGACAAAGAAGTGGACTTGAAGGGGCAGGTGGAGACAACAACCTTCAAGAGGCCTTTTCCTGGAAGTTCCCAGGTTACCAGTGGCAACTGGACCTGCACTGGACCCTGCTGTTGTCCTCTGCCTGCAAGGCCAAAGGCAGGGATCCTGCAAGTTTTTAAGTGACTCCCCTGAGGTCCTCGGGGGCTTTAGAGGTATACTCCTCAGGTGGATTGGGCCTTAAAAGACTAAGGGCCTGATGTATAGCTTGGCGGATGGGTTACTCCATCACAAATGTGACGGATATCCCATCCGCCTAATTACATGTGCATTATATCCCAATGGGATAAGATATCCGTCACGTTTATGACGGAGTAACCTGTCCGCCAAACTCTAAATCAGGCTCTGAGTCAGAAGGTACAATCTTTGACCAGGAAAAACCTGGTTGGTATGTGCAACCTGCACTCCACCTCAAATTGCACCTAGGTCTCGGTCTGCTGCGAACATTGACAATCATTAGCGATTTGTGCTATTTGGCGCTATTTCTAGTTAACACATTTTGTTTATTAAATCTTGTTCTGTTTTTCTAAATCAGTTTGGGTGTTTTAATTGTTTGCTATTTTTATTTTATTACTGTTTTGGTATTGCATAAATACTTTCATATTGCCCTAAGTTAAGCCTGTCTGCTCTGTACTATAGCTACCAGTGGGTTGAGATCAGGTTACTCTAGTGAATTTGAGTGAGCAAAGGTTGTTATTATTCCTTGAGGTAGTCACCTACCCCAACATTAATCCTTAGAAATAGTCCTAATTTCTTACTCACTTTCAAACCGAATTAGAGAAATAGAGTCAAGTTTAATAAACAAAATGACACCAAAATGACAAACATCCAATGAAGGGAACTACATTTTTTTTTTTTAAAAAGCCCAAAGCACAACTGATAGGCAATGGTCGTGGTAGATGGGAACCCAAGTAGAATTTGAGATTCACCACAATAAAGCAGGGGCCTTCTCACTGTAGACATGGTAATGTACATTTTGCTACTAGTCCCACTTTTAGATACCATGCATCCTATTTTGTGGGCTACAAGGCTCACATAGGGGAGACTTACTAATATTTAAAAGGAAGGTTTTTACCTGTCAAAAATGGCTTACTTTGACAGGTCGCAGCGCATGTTTCCACTGTTACAGTCAGGTTACAGTGGTAGGACTGAAGCCACTTTAGTCAATGGCACCATAGTTGCTGCATTAGACTAGTGGCATTTAAGTTCCAGGCCCTTGGGTACATTTTGTACCATATGCTAGGCACTTATAGGCAAGTGTACCAATTAGGAGTATGCCAAATGGAACATGTTTAAAGGGAGAATCCAGGCACTTTACGACTTGTTAGCTGTGCTAAAATGTACAGCCTTCTAACGCCAGCAAAAATATAGTGTACAGCAAAAGGTGAAAAATCTGGGGTGACCACGCAAAAAAGGTAGATTTCCTGCAAATAGTATATTTCTTACAATCAGCAAAATGATTGACCCATTCCGAAACACAACATAAAAAATATTTTGCAGTACTACTGTGATATTCTCTTCAAAGTCCAATAGACTCCACAGGGAAAGTTATCAATTTTCAAATGACTTCTCAGTAACCAATTCCAACCTGACAATCATGGTGAACTGTATCATATATCTTTTTTTCGGAATACACATTTATATAAATTTAGTAGAGATTGTCTATCCTCGTGTTTAGTTATTTATTTTTTTAAATAGTTTCACATTTCAGAAGTAAAAAGGGAAGCTTTTATTACTTAAATATTCATTCAGTCCCAGAAATGAAAGGGGGATTTCTTGTATTTAACATAATAAGTTATATTTATTAGTGAAAATGAATGACACTTCAACTGAGAATAAAGTGTTATCAATTAACCTCTAGTGAGTGTCAGAGTACCTTTGTACTCTGTGAATCATCACACATTTCAATAGTGAATTTTCCTTGTTGGCATGCGCTACCTGTGCACTATTATAGTTCTTTGCTAAATTTGGACTGATGACTTCAATTTACATTATGGTCACCTTTAACTTTTTGAAAAGGTCTTCAGATAGTCTACAAAGCCTCCCGTGGCCATGGTTGACAACACGTGAATCACAATTCACTAACACTCAACTGTATCTGAAAGCCAAGACACTTTTCTTTTTTTCAATTGCACAAAAACCTGGACTCTTGATTCCTCTCTTTTCTTTGTTTAAATCTGTTTTTTGACAATTTCATTTTTCTACTAGTTAGTGCATACATAGCAGTCTCGTCAGTGGTGTATCCACATAAAGAAACCAAATCAAATGCAAAGAAAAAGGACTACATTACAAATGACAAAAAAATAGTAAAGATGTCAGCTGCAAAGTACAAATAATACGATCTAAATGAGTACAGAATATAATATAAAGCAGATAAGTAGTTGCATCACAGAATTGTCAGTCCCAGACGTGAACGAGACATATACGTATCAAAACAGATACCCAATATGTAACTAATACAAACAATGAACTGATCTGCACCCATCAATAAAACACAGAAAAGAATCGCAAAAGACCTGTCATGTGATGTGCAAACCAAAAGTGAAAGAGAGAGGGATAGTGCGGAGCATGCAAAGGGATTAGCTGTAAGTGAGTAATGGGGGAACCAGTATAGGCAACAGTCTCCTAGGCGCAAGTAGGGTAAGCTGCGAGAGGGTGAACAGCAGCTTGGAAGTTGGTTAAGATAGTATCCCAGCAGGCTACCAGGGTATTCAGACAAAATATTGAGTTTAAAATATCTTCCTAACTAAATATCGAGTCTAAAATATCGTGACATGGAAATATCGTCAGCAAGAATATCGATGTAAAGAATATAGATTTTAAGGTAAGTAATATCGATTTTTAAAATATCAAAGTCATGAATATCGTTTGCAAAACAAAAATAGTTGTTTAAAATATAGTTTTTAAATTATTGTTATGTATTTTAGTATATATTGTAAACGTAAATGATTTTTTAAAAATTATTGTTTATGTTTCTTAATATATTAGTTACATTTTTAGTAGTTATGAAATTGTGCTATTTTTTTAATGTAAATTTTATGTGTGTGGGTTGTGGGGTTTATAGGGGTCAAGAGTGGAAAGAAATTTATTTTTAATTAATTAATAATTAGTTGTTAATTAATATTAATTAATTGATCATTAATTATGTTAATTGTTTAATTAATTTTTCTTGGTGTGTGTTGTTGGGTTTATAGGGGTAAAGGGTGGGAAGTAATGTATTTTTAATTAATTATTAATTCGTAGTTATTTAATATTAAAAGATTCATAATTAATTATGTTAATTGTTTAATTACATTTATTTAAGGTGCGGGTTGTGGGGTTTATAGGGGTAAACGGTGGGAAGTTAATTATTTTACTGAATTATTATATGTTAATTGTGTTATATTTTTTTGTTTTAGATTTTAGATGTAGGTTGTGGGTTTGGTAGGAAGTATGGGGTGGGAAGTAAATAAATGTTAAGTAATTAATAATTATTTCTTAATTAATATTAATTATTATTTTGATCATGAATTGTGTTAATTGTGTAAATCAATTTCTGTTAATTTTTAAGAGTGTGTTGTGTGTTTTGTGAGGGTATATTGTGGGAAGTACATTAATTATAAATATTTAATAATATATATCATTAATAATTGGTTTGTTGATAAATATTTATATTAATAGTGTATATAAAAAAAATGTGTCACATTTTAGGTGGAGGTTGTGAGTTTTGTGGGGTTATAGGGTGGAAAGTAACTAAATTAAATTTATGGAATAAATAAAAATGTTTATTTGTATGAAAATGGGGTACCTATGGATTTGGTGAAATCTATGCCTAAAATTTGCCCCCCCCCCTTATTACTAACACATTTAACTCCTGTTTAAACACAAATATTCCCCCTTCCTGGGCCACCGAGACGATCGTGCCAATATTTAAAAAGGGTGATTGCTTGTCCCCTAAATGTTACCGTCCTCTATCACTTATTGACAGCACAATCAAAATTATTAGCAGAGTCATCTACAACCGACTAGTAAACTAGGCGGTGCCTTTCCAATATGGTTTCCGCTCGAAATTAGGCACAACCGAACAATGTCTGAACCTGGTGTTAATAATTTTTGAAATATATGAACGCCAGGCGATCCCCCATCTACCTTGCTTTTATGGACCTGTCCAATCCCTTTGATTCAGTGGACAGAACCAAGTTATGGACAATGTGGCTGGATCAAGGAGTGGACCCCACACTTATACATTTTTTATTCTCACTACACTTAGACTTATCAGTCAGAGTGAGCTTAAATTCTTATGGCGAGCTTTCTGCTGCCTTCCCCCTGAAGTGTGGAGTGCGGCAGGGATGCATATTGGCCCCTCTGCTATTTATTTTATATTTAAACGGACTAACAGTCCATTTAACCGCCTGCCCCTCAGACACTCCTAGAATAGAAGGCTCTTCAATCCCTGCGCTACTCTAAGCTGATGATGCGGTGCAGTTTGCCCTCACTCCGAATGCATTGACACATCAGGTGGAGGCCTTTGCCTCTTTCATGTCAAATTTGAATCTGAAAACCAACTATACAAAGTTGCACATCATGTCCTGCGGACCAGGGAAAATAAGGCTGAATAAAATCAGCCTTAATGGGCAAGACCTAACTGCTATGGAAAACTTCTGCTATTTATGTCCAACGTTTAGCTCCTCAGGGTCCTGGAACCTCCACCTGGTGCAGGCCAGACTTAAACTATGCAGTACTGCAGGTTCTGTTCGTAAACTGTCAAGAGCAGTGTCTTGAGGAAATGTTCTTCCTCCCTTGAAGGTATACAATTTTCAGTGCATTAGTGCAGCCACATATGGTGTGGGTGTTTGGGGTTTGAACAATTGCGCTGGCCTTCAGTCCAAGGAAAATCGCTTTTTTCGGCAGCTACTGAGTATACCACCTAGCACTTCCAGTTTTATTTTACACTCGGAATTAAATCAGGACTATATATCTCATAAAGTACACGTGGCACCACTTTTACTGTGGGGTCAGCTTTTGGACGAATCCAGCGGCAAAACTTTGCAGGGACATTATACTTGACTGCCTTGCGCACAAAAAGGCCTTTTCTATCCCCTGGCTAAGTTATATATGGAACATCTTAGGAACCCTGTATTTATATACCTGGTTTTCCGAATCCACCAGTATCCCAAAAACTGCAAGGGCAGAGGTGAAAGCAGCGTAGTTGGAGTACAGCGAAGTCCAAAGATTGAAAAATGAGTTGATAAAATCTTCAGTTTTGACTTTTTATAGATCCTTATTACTAGGCACACAACCTGCGCATCTGTCCTTACACATCACAAGAAGGGAGAGATCTCTTCTTTTCCGTTTTAGGGCAGCATCTATTTACTGGTCACTGTTTTTTAAAAAAAAATCCCCCTGACTCCGCTGTTAGCACAGCCCCAACCTGCCCCTGTGATAATCAATCTGCACAATCGTTTTTGCATTTTGTGTTTTTCTGCAATTTGTATAGACTAGCACGCCTAGCACTTTATTCAGCCTTTGTTACGTGAGTTAGGCCTTCGACAGTGTAGAGTAGCCCTGCTCCATATACAGTTTTTAAGCTCACACGAAATTCCTTATCGTGTGTGTGCCTTTCTGAAAGCACCCATTCCTGCCAGAAAAACTATGGATGGCTAACTTGCTTGCACCGATACTCCTACTAGTTAGATGAAGTTAGAACGAGGCGTTTTTCTTCTTTTTTCTTAATATTAGCTAGGAGCACATGAGGGACCCTCTTAGAGGTTTTTGTCCTCCTATTTTGCTTGATAATTGTGTTTTTGTGCACGTGTTTCGTGTCTATATCATGAGTTTTTGTCCTGGCATATGATAAACTCAGAGAACTTAAGTGCACTGCCGTTATGATCTTTTTATTTGTTTTATAAAAATGTAAACATGGACTTTTATTGTTGTTATATCATGGACTGTATTTGATACTATGTGTTTTTATGGCCTATTTTTATTTTGCTGAATACAGAATTTTGAATTGAATTTGTTTGAAAATTATTTTTTTATTTTATTTATAATAATATTTGTTGGTATTTGTGATATGTATTTAACATGTAATATGTTTTTATTTTTAAAATTAAATATATTTATATTTTTTATTCAACATATTTATATTTTGTTTATGAAATAATTGTATTTTGTTCATGATATTTTGTTTGTTTTTAATGTTGCACTGACTGGAGTGGGAATAATAAATGTTATCCCTCCGCAATCCAACACTTTCCCTACTGTTACACTGACTGGAGTAGGAATAGTAAAGTTGACCCCTCCACTAACCAACACTTTCCCTAATGTTGTACTTATTGGAGTGAGAATAGTAAATGTTACCCCTCTGCTATCCAACACTTATCCTACTGTTGCACTTATTGGGGTGGGAATAGTAAATGTTACCCCTCATCAATCCAACATTTTCCTTAATGTTGTACTGACTGGTGTGTGAATAGTAAATTTTACCCCTCCACTATCCAACACTTTCCCTACTGTTGTACTGACTGGAGAGGGAATAGTAAATGTAACCCTCCGCTATCCAACACTTTCCCTACTGTTGTACTGACTGCAGTGGGAAAAGTAAATTTTACCCCTCCGCAATCCAACACTTTGCCTACTGTTGCACTTTTTGGAGTGGGAATAGTAAATTTTACCCCTCTGCCATCCTACACTTTCCCTACTGTTGTACTGACTGGAGTGGGTATAGAAAATGTTACTCCTCCGCTATCCAACACTTTCCCTACTGTTGTACTGACTGGAGTGGGAACAGTAAATTTTACCCCTTCGCTAGCCAACACTTTCCATACTGTTGTACTGAGTGGAGTGGGAATAATAGATTTTGCCCCTCCGCAATCCAACACTTTCCCAACTGTTGCAATTATTGGAGTGGGAATAGTGAATTTTGCCCCTCCGCAATCCAACACTTTCCCTACTGTTATGCGAAATGAACCATACCAGTACATCTCGCACGTAGGTAGAAAAGTTAGTGGAAAAGACCTGGCCCCTCCATGCCGCTGCAAATTCGCAGCTTTGGCTTTAATTATGTGCGATTCCTGCAGGAATGCAATATGGGTGCCACGGCGGTGCAGGTAAGAGTATACAGCATATCTACGAGAACAGGTATGAATGCCACGCACATTCCATGTTATGACATTGGTATTGGCCATATCGCAAAAAGGGTTGTGTGAAAGAACCAGCCACCTCCAGGGAGGCGAGGGGCCAGTCTTTGAATGGAGTGTAAGGGGGATGGGTGTGGACAAGAAATCCAAAAGTTATAAGGAGTGGAAAAAACCATACGAATCAAATTCAGAATACCATTGAGGCAGTGTGACAACATGTGTGTGCCCAAACCTTTCAACCTTACGTGTGCAACAAAACACACCAACCAGAAGGGTTAGGTCAGTATGTGGGGTACAGGCATGTCACTCTCCCTTGCATGTAACATGAACAGTGACACACAGTGACACCTTACATATATGAGTGCAGTACTCACAGCATAATGAAAAGAACAGCAAAGTGCTCTCCTCAAGAGTGGATGTACAGATAGTTGCTCCAGATGGGAAGGAAAAGGAGGGGAAGAGGGAATGAGGGGAGAGGAGGGAGGGGGGAGATGTGAAGGGGGAGGGGGAAATGGGGGAAGGAAAAGATGGCGGGGCCTTCTGGGACAACATTCATTACAACCAAAAGCAATGGAACTGCAGCTGAAGACGATTCACTGTTCCGATTGTGTCGTGTGGAAGCCAAGAACAGACCAACAGAAGGGACCAGTACTGATCAAATGAGCTTGTCTGCAGTGTGAGGCATCACATCAGGAGGCACCACAGGGTCCGGCCTGGAGGGCCAAGTGACGGATGAACTGTCATCAGTGGCGGTCCCAACCAGCTCTTCCTCAAGGTCTGAATGTACCACAGCATTGAGTGCGTATGGTAGCGGCCAACTGCAAGGCATTCCAATGTTTCTGAATCACTTGCTCCAGGTTAGGCATGGACGTAGTTCATGGGGAGCGGTCCTCCCAGCTACGTCTTCTACGGCATTGGTCTCTCCTTGGGAGTTTCATTGCCTGTGTTCCAGATTGAGATGGGTAACAGGACACTAGCCCCGAAGAAATTAGTCTTTCCATCCAGTGTCTTGCCGGGAATAGGAGAGAATGATTAACACCAAGTTCCCGAAGCCTGCGTTTGACCGCTTAGAACAAGCCCCTCTAGCGCTGCACAACAAGTGCATAAAATGGGAAGAGCATCACATGAGTATCCACAACTAGTTCAGTAAGTTTGTGAGCTTCCCGTAAGATAAGATTGCGGTCGCGGTAATACAGCACGCGAAACACTAGTAGTCTGGGATTGGCACCCGGTGGGGGTTTCTGAGCCGGTACACGGTGTAAACAGTAAAGAAGGGCAAAAGGGCGGATTGAGGGACAATGTCGTGCACCCACCGCTCATCGTAGGCGACAGCATCCTGGACTTCGGCATTCTCGAGAAGGCCCATTAAACGGATATTATTGCACCTGGAGCAGCCCTCAGCGTCCTCCACCCTTTCCTCCAGTATGTAAATATAGTCAGTAAATTGGTGTACGTGGTTCTCTATTGCACACGTTGGGGCTGCAGTGTAGCAAGTGACTATACTGTATCACTGACCTTATCTGCCAGCTTTCTTTGGTCGGCATGGAGGAGAGCAAGATCCGCTGTAACAGTGTCAATTTTACTTTCCAATGAGACTCTAGACTTTTCAATAGCTGCCAAGACTATATCCAGTTTATAATCAAGTGTAACAGGGCCTATGGAGGGGTGGTTGGATCCATTGAGGCAGTCCGTGGACCAGAAACGACAAGCAGGCACGAAGGCACTCCAGACGTGCCAAAGCTTAGGCAACCCATAGGAATCCCCAGCCAGAAGAGCTAGGTCAGGAAACCAAGTACACTTGAAGAGGGTGGGTCCGCTTGCCTGTGTCGATGGGTACAGTTGCACACAGCAGCACAAGCAGCCCAAGTTGCAAAGTTTCCAGTAAACAGAGCTGGTCGATCCTATAGGACGGCTGTCCATAGTGTATTGATGGGTAGAAGGGGCGGCTGCATTAGCCTCCACATTGAACAGGCCAGGTAAGAGGTAACAGTATGCAGGGCACAAGCAGCCCCAGGAGGAAAGAGCTCCGTTGTGTCGTATCCCCTCCATAGTCACAATTCAGGCACTGCAACTGTCCAGACAGCAAGACTGTGGCAGATCACGGGGCAATAAGAAAATAGAATACCAGGGAGCACCGCACCCAAAGGAAGCCTGCAGCTTCCAGCACAGCGAATACAGTGCGCTCTTCAATACTCAGCAAGAGCAAAGACAGATGGGGTGGCCTATATATACAGGTTTATGGTAGCAAACCAACAGTGTTACATTGGGTAATGTGGAATATCAGTGTTTGCAGTGGGGAACACAGAACCTTGCGAGTGCTCAGAGGCCACAGTGGCGCAGACCTTAATACGGCCTGTTGGGAACAGGGAATGTGCGTTGTGTCCCCCGTCAGCTAGTCCGTTGGCCTCAGTTCAGGTTCAAGGCATGTGTACACCATACAATGCCTTATCGATAAGGTCTTGCACCGCGGTCCTACTGCCATCCGTGCAGAAACGGGGGACGGGGTTTGGGAAGGAAAAGGGAGGAGGCATTAACGGCAGTGCCAGACTCACCTCCAAACTCTCAGTCACCCCCACGTGGTGGTAGCCGATGGCCGCGCGGTGCCTCAAAGCCAACCAGGTCCCAATGGCGGCAGCAGGAAGCAGGCATACTTCAGCATACAGTGCCCACCCTGGCTTTTCTGTGCAGGAAAATGCAGGCGGCAGTGAAGGTGGGGCGGGGCCTCCGCATACAATGATGGCTAATGGGAGTTGAAGAGCGGTGGAGGTGAGGCTGTCCGTACCTTGCATCCGGTGCCTCTGTGCCAGGCAATGCAGAGGCAATTCGCCTGGCGGGTGGTGCAATAGTTGGCAGCAAAGGGCCTATGTCCTCACCACGGTTGGCGGCAGAACAGGGAGGAGTAGCGCGTGCAGCCCCCTGGTGTCCTGCTCATAGCCAGGCCTGTGTGAGCTGAAACTTCCGGTATCTGTCTAATGCCTCCACGTTGGGTAGTTGGGAGCTACAGGGTCAGCCTACGGTATGGAGCACAACTGCACTGCAAAAAGAGGGCGATGACATACGGTATCCTGAACAAATGATGGAATAGAGGGCTACAATGTGGAGCTCCTTTAACCCCTTCCGTGCTCATGACGAGCTCAGCTCGTCATGCTGCGCGGTAGCGCTGTGCGCATGACGAGCTGAGCTCGTCACGACCCCACCCGCGATCGGAATGTCCAGCACACGAGCGGAATTCCGATCGCGGTCAAGGGGTTAAAGAGTCCACCATCTTGTTCTCTCTAGCCACGCCCCCCTTGGTGCCGCTCTTTTCCCACTTGTTTGCACACATAGCAGATAGGACTTCTCGTGCTCTAGTCACCATGTTAAGTCTCTAGTTGTATGCGTCACAACTAAATACACCTGTGTCTCGATAACAGAAAACGAAAAGGGATAAGCCAAGTCTATTGCTACACCTATGCGAGATGAAACATGCATACCACGGAGAGTTCTCAGTTATTTAGTACTTTAGTACATCTGTTAATGTCTACATGAGATTATGGGGATGCCCTTCTGAGGGTCTTATCAGCAGCAGACGGCCTCTTTTGAAAACAATGTGGTTGGTAACAGTCACTCTGATCTAACACACTTGCCGGTAAAGACCATAGAACCTCAATCCTGATATCCCCCACAAACTTCCTATCGAACCTTATTCTGTTTTTAAGATAAACAGACCTAACAAGGCAACCAATCACATCTCTATTTGACAAAAAAACTTCCCCTATTCAGATGCAGGAACATAATATCATTCTGCCATTTTATGAACAATGATGATGTAATTCTCTATTAAATTAAATGTCAAACTATGCAGACTTGTTGCCCAGTGTAAATGGACCTGTCTTATGAATTATGAATGAAAAATCCATTTATTAGATGCTGAAATCCCTAGGGTCATTTGCCTGAGGCAGGTGGGGATGTCCAATAGCCCACTCAGTTCATCCTCTGGCCCTCACTGTTAATACTGTCTAATCCATCGGTACTCGCAAACATTTTCCCGGGGGCCGCAAAGTACTGTCTGTGGCATGCCCGAGGGCCGCATCGATGCCAGCAATACGAGGGTCGAGCTGGTGAAAGGTGGGCATAGGGGGACACAAATCAAATGCTTTGTGTAGACAACAAACCGAGCCTTCACGTGACTTCAGCCTGCCACCAACGCTTTATTCTCATTCATCAAGAATTAAAGTCAAAGCATTAACTTCTAATGTACAACGTGAAAGGGAAAGAGATACTCATCTGATAGCTGAATAGCAAAATGTCAAACCAGAAAACCTGGTATCAGTCCTGGCTTCCCCAGTTCACGAAATTGTGTGACCCTAGGCAATTGGTTAATTTCTCTTTGCCTCCTATTTGTTCCATACAACTGTGAGAGCCACTTAAATATAGGAGTTAAGGATGTGTGCTATACAAAACCTTCTCTTGTGTTTATACTTAATAAACTATAATGCTGTTCCAATTATATAACAACCAAGGCTACACACAAGGTGCACCGGACAAATGACTTGCCTCTTGGTTCACTAATGGCATTGTTTTCAGAATGTGGGTGGCATGAATGTTTCCAAGATCATGTTTGAAACCTATCACTGTTAATAAATGCCTCTCAATGCAGTGATATAATCTGATCTACTAAGGTAAAGCGCTCATGCATGTTAATAAAATACACTTTTTTGAAATTTGCAGAGAGTTTATCATGTTTTTTTACATGTTTAGTACAAAATGTATTTAAAACAAAAGGTGTTCCAAAAGATAAGTTGTCTAAGACACCTTCTTTTATTCTTTACCATTACTTTAGTTGATGTGCAAATAAAGTATGCCTGTTTGTTTTACAGCTTTCTGAATATTCCTGCTCTGTCAAGCGAACAGCAGCCCAGTGCTGCTGTTCTGTTCACCAAGGGGCCGCAATTAAAGGTCAGGAGGGCGGCATGCGCCCCCCCCCCCCCCCTGGGCCGTACTTCGAGTATTCCTGGTGTAATCCATATCCACCCCTCTTCCCAGGGGATGACATATATTTGAGAGTGGAGTTAAAGGGGCTGCAGACTTTAATCTACTTTTCATTATATTAAAGCCTATCCTCTTAGGTCGGGGCTGCTTGCCAAATCCAAAATATGTGCTGATGCCTTGGAGTCCCATACCTGTTCAAGGAGAGCAACAGGTCACAAGCTGACAAACGGATTGAGCAGACCTAGGGCCTAGTGAGGCAGATAGGGACAGCTGGCAAAAAGTTCAGAGTGCATAGGTGTCCACAGTTACACCTTACTGGTAAACTGTGTTATTATTGGTGGAGGAATAAAGGCAGGGGCATGAAGTAATGTTTGAACTGTACAAATCCTCAACTATGAAAGTATATGACTTCTGTCACTGTATCCAGACGTATACACTATATTGTGTGAAATGCACTTTCAACAGTAGATATAGATTAATTCATATATAGATAATGCCTTCTTAATTCATAGTAAACTTCACGAAGGGTCGGGAATGAGTTTCCTAATCAGATTTAGTGTGAAAAGTGTACATTACAGTGCTTTGCAGAACTTTGCTGAGAGTCACTGTACCACTTCAGTATTACCCTATGAAAACATAGCAACTGCACTGATGCCCTATACCTTCACCTCCAAAAGTTATGCGCAGAAGAGGACTTTTTCATCCAGTTGGAAACATGTATATCAGTGTGCTGCTTATTGCCACTTCCACCGAGATAGATTGGCTGGAAATTAAAGCAAACGCTACCAGCGACCATGTTATGTTTTTTTGCAAACCCATCAACCTGTTAAATACTTTCTCTTTCATTGTTTCCCTCGAGCACCTCATACCCGCATTCCTTTGGGCCTGCCTCATGTTCTTGCGTCCTGACCCCTGACCTCCTAGTCATCAGTGGGACCAGAATCAATAAGGAACACGACACTGATGGGCTCCATTGCCAGTAGGAGTTCAAACAAACAGACGGGCTGCTGTATAAACACGATGCCAAACAAACGCGGACGCATTTGATTCCTTCCAGAACACAACAACGAGTTCTCCAAAATCCAGAGGGAGAGAGAGAGCGGGTTTGTGCTATCATCAGCGGAAACACAAACCAGCTGTGAATACTGAGGGCTTTGCGCCTGTGAGTGTGAAAACCTAATGACTGGCGTGTATCCTCAACCGCTCTGCCGGCTTATTGGATTTGATAGCCCGAGGCCTGAAGTCTTTTTTCACTTTCAGATCAAGGTCGCTCTCCAGGAGAGGCGGGGCAGCAACTTGCACTTGCTTAGGCAGCGTGCCCATCGAAATTGAGAGCGGATAGCCACAGTGTTTGACATCTGTGTTTCAGTTTTCACTGTGCCTTCTTTAACAGTAAAAGTACATTACGCCACCTTATTGAATAGTAACTCCCCAGGGATACCATCCAGTGTGCGGCTCCAGACAGGGACCGCCATATGCAAGTCAGATTCGCTCTCGCTCCAGTATAAACAGCCAGAGCTGGCAGGACGGAGCAGGGGCCTTCACCCAACTTCCTGCCACCCCAGAGATGCCAGTGTCATTTAGCTGCAGGCGGGCACAGTATATCCACCAGCTTAAACTAGAGTATGCTGCACCTCTACTTTTCTGGCTTTATTCCATCAATCTTTGACTTCCACTAAACTGCTCACCACCATGGAAATTTTTGTGTTTCGTACTGTTATGTAATATATGTAACGTCTTGTGGATTTAAATGTTTATATTTGTGACACTCTGCACCCTTTGTATATTGCGTACTCATTGTTGCTTGTTTATTTATTTATTTATATAAAGTTTTATATAGCGCTAGCTAGACCAGGGGGTATCAGAGCGCTTTACATACACAAAGGAAGGAAAAGTTGCACTACATCGTAGGACATGAGGATGCATAAAATATATAAGCAAAGACATTGTTCATGTATTGTATATATAAAACCAATGGCTCTTTGGGCTAGTGTAAGCACGTATGGTATATGAATGGTAATATACCTCCTGTTTCTCTAACCGTCTCTCGTGTCAATGATTCGTTATATATATTAATTTGTACAAATTGATTTTGTAGAAGACTAGCCAAAGAGGTGGCTAGCCTGAATTGAATAAGGAACTAATCTGTTTTGAATCGAATACCCTACAGGACCAATTGTTGTTCATACTGATTGACTTTCCAGGTTCTGCGGGATACTGGGTCACCCCATTCACTTTAACGCTTTCAAAGGGTGGTAAATATGGTATCTGAATAAGAGTTGGGCGGAGATGTAGTGAGGTTACTCTCCCTGACACTAGCGGACTATCCCGGGCTAGCCTGTTAATCCATTTCTTTTGGATTCCACAGCTGCTGGGAGGTAGGCATCCAAAAACCGGTCTCCAGCAGTTCCAAAAGGTGGCCCGCCACAGTCGGCCATGCAAGGACATACTATAGGTCTACTCGGTGGTGCTAATGATCTTCGTAAATGAAGCACTCCACCAGGAGGGGTTTGCCAAGTGACTCCACTAGCTGTTAGCCTCCACCAGCTGCCTGCCTCCTAACTTTAGTGCAGCCTCTTCCTCTGGGTCGGCTGACCAAACTTGTGATGGGGTCTGGCTCTTGGGAAAGCGCTGCTTCCACATGGACTTTGAATAATGGAAAACTGACAAACAGCTGGTCATTTAGTGACATATTTGGAGTGGACTTAACAGGGTGGGTCAAGTTCAGGTTTCCATTTTATGTTCTAAAAAGATTAATGTCATGTACTTAATTATCAAAATATATGAGGGGGCGTGGCTAGGAGCCGGCGAAAATGGCCGCACTGATGTGAAGCTCCGGCAAGCATAAATGAAATGCCCGCAATCCGTACACTCATCCGTAACTTCATCGTGGCTGAAGCTTGACAGGTAGCCCCAGAAAACCCCAGGAACCGAGGAAACGGCGCTCCGCAGCTCCCAAGACCCGGAGAGAGGCGAGCGAAGGGAGCGCTTGCTCCGCAGCGTGTCAATCGGGAGCGCGCGGCCGGACTACTTCAGAAACTGCATGCGAGAGCGGGTGACCGCGGCTCGGTACAAAGCGGCGGAGGCGACCCGGATTGGGCACAGCAGTTTACCGGAAGGTCTGAGGTCCGAAAGGTACAGGTACCTGTGATGGCGAGGGGTGCCCGATTCGGGGGCGAGAATGCTCATAACGGCCTGGGGCCTCACAGCGAGTTGAGCATAGCGTGACGACAGCCTGATACCGGCCTGACCAGTAAGTGAGGAGCGGCCTGCCAGCCCTAAAAAACTGGAAAATATTGCCCCCAGCTTACACGCCCATTAAGCAGGGAGAGAAAGGGGCATATAATACCGAACCTCGTCTTGTGTGAAGGTGGATGGCTGCGAGGACACCGGGGGAAGACGCAGGCCCGCGTGCACAGAACAAAGGAGGCACTCTACTACCGAGAGTGGAGGTGGCAGTGAGAGACAGCGCAGACCACAAGCGCAGGAAGATAGACCACCAAAACGCAAGAGACGGTCGGGAGTGAGAGGAGTGAGTGCTAATAGCCATAAGTTACAGAATATCACAGAGTGAGGACCTGTGAAGGGAGTAAAGAAGGAGGAGTTAGCAGGGCTGACCCCCCCGAGACGATTATCCATTAGAACATGGTGAAACCTAAGCTCTCTTCAACAGTGCAGACCAATAAGATGGATAATTATGCAGTACCCAAAAGCCAGGCGGCGACTACGAGTGGGCAGATGGAGGAAAGGGCGCAGGAAGAGCCCTCGCTAACATCCATAATGGCGGCTATAGCGAACCTAAGGTGTACGATAGAGTCTAAGATTGATACAGTCACCATTGAAGTAAATCTGCTGAGAGCGGACTTTCGTAAAACAGCCGATAAGGTAACGACGGCGGAAGGGAAAATAACGGAGCTAGACACCACGACTGAAAACCTGGAGGTGCAAGTCCAGCAACTAAAACAACAACAGAGCATGGTGGTGGCACGGCTTGAAGACCAGGAGGGGCGTGCACAATGGAATAACATAAGAGTGGTGGGCGTCCCGGAGGGAATGGAGGGCCAAAGCGTGGACCTGTTCCTGGAGGATCTTATCTTAAATCACCTGCGTCCCCAAAGACTGTCTACTTACTTTACGGTGGAGCGTGCGCAAAGAGCCCCCATTCCAAAACCAAGACCAGGAGCGCCACCACGGACAATAATCGCGAGGCTCCTAAACTATAGGGATCGAGACGCGATCTTGCAGGCAGCACGCACACACGGCGATCTGCAACATGAAACCGCGACGATACGCTTTTTTCCGGACTTTACCTTGCAGGTCCAAAAGATGCGGCGCAACTTTGAGGCGAAATAATCGCAGAAGGGAAATCATGGCTCTTTGACACGCCGGAAGAGGTCTGGGAGTGGCTGGAGGGATGGAGAGTTGTGGCAACAGAACCACGTGGGATCGGACGGAGATGACAGAATGGCTAAGAAAGGTGCGGAGAAACCCGGGAGAGGAGGCAAGCACTCCGCCAGTGGCGATTGATGTGAACTTTGAAGTGTCCAAGGGATATCGACCGATGGAGCTGCTAAGTGACTGGTGAGATGGTTCGGGGGGAAGGGAGGGGAGCTGGAACAGAGAGACTGCAAGAGATAAGGAACAATACCTCGATGCCGAGAATTGGACATGTCGGTGTCAAAAAAAGGGCAAGTTAATGTACTTTTATAGTTGGTGCTAGCTCACCCCAGCATGGCGCAGTTTAGTAAGGGACGACAGGCTCTCTGCAAGTTTGGGGGGCAGGTGGTTATAGACCTGTCCAGCAGGGTAGCAGGGTGGGGGGATGATAGGTTACGGGAGATAGACTGCCACGTTGGGCAAGGTTACTATTTTTTGGTTATGTTGTTTATGCTCAGACATCTACGTGACAGGTCCGCACGAAAGAACACCACAATGGGCCATAGACTCAGTGGCTGGTTGGAAATACCAGTCACTCAACAGTATACATATGGTTGGAGGGGGTGGTATCTGAGGGCAGTAATGGACGGCTGTGGAAATAAAGTCCTAGAACGTAACAAGACATGGCCTTAAACATCTTGACGTGGAATGTCAATGGGCTGGGCAGTAAGATTAAAAGAACTCTTGTGCTACAGTATTTGAGACGATATAACCCAGACATCATGTTACTTCAGGAGGCGCACCTGCGGGGAAACCATTGTAAGGCATTAGATATGGGAGGGTATAAGCTCATGGCACACGCAGGATACACCTCAGGCTCTAGGCGGGTTGCGATATTGATGAAAATGGCGCTCCCATTCATTCTGGGCAAGAGTTGGTGCGATAGTCAGGGAAGGTGCGTTGCATTAACTGGTACTTGGGAAGGCAGGACGCTAAACATATGCTCGGTATACGTGCCCCCAAGACTACATACAGACACCCTCCCAGTACTTGGAGAGGCTATACTCGGAATGACTGTGGGAACCCTGATTTGAGGGGGCGACATGAGCTCAGTCATGGACCCCAGGATCGACAGGCTATCGGAGGCAGCCGTGCCAGGGGGTAGAGAGCCCTTAAAGGGATTTACTGTAGCATTGGGATTGACAGATCTATGGAGGGCTCATAATCCTCAGATACGCCAATACACACACTCATCAGCAGCGCACAATACTCAGTCCCGGATAGACTATTTATTCACACTCCAGACGCAGGTGGGGCAATTTAGGGGAGTAGCCCATAAGGCACGAGGGATCTCAGATCATTCCCCGGTGGAGGTTCGAATGCAGGGGCGTAGTAAGAATGATGTTTTGCCCCCGAGATTGAATCCATGGTACTTCAGGGACAAAAAGAACAAGGAGGACTTGCTGGAATGCACGGCACAATATTTCCAAGAGAATGAGGGATCGGTGGAGGAGGCATCCGCATTATGGGAGGCGTATAAAACCGTGGTTAGGGGGCATGTACAGGCACAAATGGGAATACAGAAGAAAAAACGCAATGTGGAATATGAAGCGCTCGAAAGGGAGATAAGTGAACTTGAGAAGGCTACTGGCGAAGGCTGTGACTTACACCCAGAGGCAACACATAGGCTCAGGCATAAACAGCAAGAACTTAGATGCTTAAGTGAACACAAGGCACACGTACATATTCTTGAGACACAGTGGAGGGTGTACGATATGGGCGATAAAGAGAATAAAATGTTAGCCTGGCTAGAAAAGAGAGACCAGGAACGGAACTAGGTGCTTGAGATTCACTCCAAGGAGGGAGGTATTTATAACACGGGGGCAGATATAGCAGAGGCCTTCGCAAACTATTATGAAACACTATATACCCCATCGTCGACCCGAACAGCTGAGGATTGTGCAGAATTACTTAGAGAAAAAAACATGTCTGTGTTGAACGCAGACGACAGAGATACATTAGACCACTACTTAACGGTTGAGAAAATAACGAATGCCCTCATGGATTTACAATCTGGGAAGGCAGCGGACCCGAATGGCTTACCTGTAGAAATGTATAAAGGTGTAGCAAGTGAGATAACACCACACATACTTAATATGTATAAAGAATCAAGGGAAAAAGGGGAACTGCCGGAAGATATCCGGGAAGCCACAATAGTGGTCATACCAAAGAAAGGGAAAGCGCCGACAGACTGTGGGTCTTACAGACCAATCTCACTGCTAAATGTTGAAGCGAAAGTTTTAGCAAGGGCGTTGGCGACCAGGCTGCAGACGGTGATCTCAGATTTGGTACACCCAGACCAGTCAGGGTTTATGCCTCAAAGAAGCACAAGGCTTAATCTGAGGAGATTGTATGGGTGTTGCACTGGTCTAAGGAGGTACAGGAAGAAGAGGCAGTCATACTGTCATTAGATGCACAAATGGCATTTGATAGTGTGGAATGGGAGTATATGTTCGAAATGCTACACAGACTGGGCTTTGGCCCTAAGTTTTGTGAGTGGGTACAACTTCTATACCAAGATCCAACAACCAGAGTGAAGGTAAATGGGGTAGTCTCACGTTCCTTCCCACTAAGGAAAGGTACACGACAGGGTAGTCCGCTGTCACCAATGATCTTTGCGATGGCCCTGGAACCATTGGCAGCGTGGGTCAGGAATGACCCAATTCTATCAGGAATCAAGGGTGGAGGCGACTGGGAGGATAGAATATCTCTGTACGCAGATGATATACTGCTGTATCTGACTAACCCGTTTAGATCAGTCCACAGGGTGTTACAGATCTTCCAGCTGTTCGGCAGCTACTCAGGGTACACGATCAACTGGAACAAGTCCTTGATATTCCCATTAAAGGGTAACATTCCCCAAAGACTGCTTGGAACGATACCGCTTACTCCCAAGCTCCAATTCACATACCTAGGCATATGAATATCAGGGAATGAAGGGGAATTCCTGGAGGACAACTTACACCCCCAGCTAAAACGACTAAAGAGCGACGTAGATAGCTGGAGGCAGCTGCCCATATCATTAATGGGGCGGGCTGCAATTTTTAAAATTATGTCGTTACCCAGACTATTATACATCCTGCAGAATACTCCCTACAAAATAGGAAAGTGTTTCAGGGTATAGACAGTGAGCTTTGTAGGCTGTTATGGGACGGTGGTTGCGCAAGAGTTGCACTGTGTAAACTACAAAGAGGGGTTTATGAGGGTGGCCTTGCGGTCCCAGACATCAGGAAATATTACTGAGCTGCGCAACTGACTGATAAACGATTGGGCGTTCACAGACCATAACGACCTGGCTTTTAGGGGAGATCACTGGGCAATGGGACAGAGGGGATACTTAGAAGCACTCTATCGCAGAGGACGGGAGAAACAACTTCCACCGCATACCCAGTCGGTGGTACGGGCCTGGCGGGAAGCCTCCAAATATCTAGGATGGGAAGGGAGATTGACAGGGAGGACTCCCCTATGGGACAGCAACATGCTACGGGAGGTGGGAGAACTCTCTGGTTTTAAGAAATGGGAACTGTTGGGGATAGAGAAACTGGGTGACATCTGGAGAGAACAGGAACAGATAGCATTTGAGCCACTGCAAACTGAGTATGAGTTGGCGAACTCGGAAAGATACAAATACCTTCAACTGACACATGCATTGAGTCGGCATATCAAAAAAGGGGAAACACCTCCAGAATACTCACCACTAGAGGACAGGTTATTGATCGACCCCATGAGAGCTAAGGCAACCTCCATAACATATAAAAAAACTTCCATATAACTCGCGTAATCCGGTGGACCCCCTGAGGGGAGCGTGGGAGATAGATGTTGGAATCCTGGAGGACGACGATTGGGAAGAGGCGGTCCAGAGCCCAAAGGAAGTCGCGATAAGGGCCCAGTTTAGGCTTATCCAACTGCGTATCCTGCACAGATCCTATGCATCCAGAACGAAATTGCAAAGCAGGGGCAAGGGGATATCCAGGAACTGTGCGAGGGAGTGCGGGGAGGTTGGCTCCTTCTTCCACATAATCTGGGAATGTAGAAAGGTACATAACTACTGGATGGACGTGACGCGCATTATGTCACGAGTCACAAGTTTAGAGATCCCAGTGGAGCCCCGCTGGCTGCTTTTATGTGTGACGGGCAAGGACAAATGGGTGAAATACACATTAATATGGCTTAAAATAGCAGCAGTGGTGGCTAAAAGGAATATCGCCCAACTTTGGGGGTCCAATCGGGCGCCGGATTGGAGAGACTGGGAAAAAGATATAGACTGGTGTGCAGGTGCGGAGAAAGCAATATACCTCGGCAGGTGCTGCCCCCACAAATGGAACAAAGTATGGGGGCCCTGGCAGAAATTCCGGGGATACTAGACTACTAGGCGATGGGAGAAGGGGGGAGGGAATGCAGCAGGTATAGAATGACCCAGGAATAGAAATGAGAAACATGTAATTGAATGACCATCCACTGAAATTGAATATATATTGATTTTGTCATTTTCAAGGATGTATAAGTCATGCTATGATGTAATGAGCATTTGTTAATAAAACAGAATTATCAAAATATATAATATTGTGACTGATAATTGTATCTGTAGCCGATACACTAAATCTGCTCCTCATTCTCACATCACCCCTCTACCCCAATTAGATTCCAAATATTCAAATGAATATATCAGCAATAAACATGCTGGATACAGGATGGGAAAAAAATTCTTGTGTATTCACTGTCTGATTGCTCATGAACCCTGTTTTGTTATTACACACTTCTGTTTCTGGGTTTATTGTGGGTACAGTGGCTGCCCCAAACTGGATTTTAGTGTTTTATGTGGGAGGACACTGGAAGTACCATAGCACACTCCTCACACACACCCTCAGCCCATAGAGCCCAAGTTTAGTGTGACCGAAGACTTTTGCCATCTTGAAAATGCCCAAAGTTGACAGGGTTGGCCACTGGACCTTTTAACCCATTGGTTAGGATGTGCCCAGGAGACATTCTTAGCCGCTAGATTGCACCGAGCTCAAATGTGGCACCTCCAGGCACCCACTTCTAGACCTGAGGAAGAACATAAGAGCACTGGACCTACTGTCTGTGACCTGAAAGGAGCCCTGCCCTGAAGGACTGAACGTACTCCCTCTAGTATCCTGGACTCCAAGGGTCATAAGGCTACAGGGATACACCAAGCTACAAGAGTGCATTCTTGCACCTACCCTGCTGACCAGTGGCAACTGGATTTGCTGCTGGCCTCTGCTTGACAACCAATGAGTCTCTAGGTGCCTCCCCTAAGGACCCAGTGCCTTTAGAAATGTACTCCTGTGTTGGATTGGGACTTAAAGGACTAAAGCCAGAAGGTAAAATCATTGACCAGGACGAACCTAGTTTGGTGTATCTGACCAGCACTCTCTTGGGGTCAATGTCAAATTTTGCCTAGGTCACGGACTACCATGACCATTGACTATCATTGGTGCTTTTTGGTGCTATTTCAACTTAAAACTTTACATTTGTGATATTGGTGTCATTTTCTTTATTAAATTTTACTCTGTTTCTAATTTGGGTTGGGATTTTTACTGTTTTGCATTTTGCCTTTATTACTGCTTTAATACTGCTATACTTTATACTTTATATGTTGCCCACACTTAAGCCTGCCTGCTCTGTGCCATAGCTAGCATGGAGTGCAGCTCAGGTTAATTTATTGACTTTGAGGGTTCACCCTGACAAACGTTGGGATTTTTCCTTAAGGTGTGTAGTCACCCACCCCAAATAATAATTAATTTTCTTACAGTCATTAATAGATATTCTTTAATCAATTGTAAAGGATAGCCAAACTAACAAATTGGGACATTTTTAGTAGCTCTTGGGCCCTTGAGTATTGACACTGACTGAAAATGTCAGATGACAAATAAGAAATCATATTCAGAATACACTTGTTAATAACATATGCAAGCTTCACAGTACCCAAGGAAAATATAGCGTTCTAGTAGAGTTTCAAGCTGACCCTGGATTGTGGTGCTGGGGTGGTTAGAGGTAAACATACAGGGGCCTCATTTCAGCCACTAATGAAAGCCACAAATCTGGCCCTCCTGGTAATTCGGTCTTGGCAAGCAGGATTGTGGATACAGCCTGTGAATATGCGAAGAGGAGAGAACAGACAGGGGTATCGCTGATCCACACTCGGCTTTTACACAGGACGAGTCATGCTGAAGACTGCACTGACCTGCTAGTTCCCTTAGCAGGCTTATTTTATGTATCCCTCACTTCAATTCTGAGAGGTAAAAGAATGCAAAAAAGTGTATCTACAAATCCTGAGTATTTACTACTGAAGTGCAGCACTTTTAGCAAGCAATCATTGCAATGAAAATGAGAGAATTACTGAATGCACATGCTAGAAAAGTGAATGCAAAGAAAATGCTTAATATAATATAACAACAGTACAACAGAATGCTTTTCTGTTGTGGAGAAATGGACCCAGCCCCACAAACCTTTTCCTATGCTGCCTTCTGTAAGCACAGCTCTCTGCGTTGTTCCAAGTCCACTGGTAGAGGAATGCTTTATAGCGCTAGTCTTTCAGAATGTGCCCAAGCATAGAAATGTTCCGAGAACCTTCTTGATGCTAAAACATGTTTTTTTTTCATACAGAGTTTAACTTAATAAAACGTGAACAGCTAACACAGGTATAAAAAAAGATGGTACACATTTCTCATGAAGTTTGTGATAAAAGGAAATGAGAATTGTTCACACCTAAAGAACAATATTATGTTTCGTCAGCCTCTTTTCGTCTAGCTGACTGTCTTCATTTTAGGAATTTGTCAAAATGGCACATTTCCTCAAATGGCTTGTACATTATAATTGCTAAACAATGCATCAGCAATTATATATATATATATATATATATGTATATATATATATATATATATATATATTCCACTCGATTTTTACTCCATCCGTAAAAAATCAACTCGAGCCCAGATCCATTAAGCGTGAAATTTATTAAACAAGCACAACGCCCGACGCGTTTCGGTGCAGCCGCACCTTGGTCACGGGTCAAGGAACTGTTTGTCAAATCTGAATACATATAGTGCATGTTAGAAATGGGATCTCTGGTTGGCTAAGGCTTGCGCCAAAGCCAGGCAGAGACCACCACTCTAGTCAGGGCGAGGGAGTTACATGCCAAAGATAACCCCTGCTCACCCCCTTGGTAGCTTGGCACGAGCAGTCAGGCCTATCCCGGAGGCAATGTGTAAAGCATTTGTGCAACACACACACAGCAACAACATACTAGGCACACCACAAAAAGGAACTCCACACAAGGTTATATAAAAAAATAGCCTTTGTATTATCATAAAACACATTAGAATAGTAATCACACAATATACACTGTGCCAACTGGCACTGGGCAATATTTACAGGGGATTATTTACATCTGGCAGGGCCCACTGGACCACTGTCAGAACCAGCACAAAGCGAACTTAGTAAATGTAGCACTTATAATAAATGTAGCCCACATTATAAACGTACAACCAGTAATCACTGCATCATCCTGTAACATAAACCACATTATGCACAGTATCACATTAGGCGCGAATTACATTCTGCGCCAACCTCATCAGTCTAATATCTTAGACCCTAACCTCCTAAGTATCACTCACATTAGGGGCATAAATCACAGTGGGGGATAACCTCCCAAGCATAAACCATATTATGCAAATAACCTCCTACATAAACCACATTTAGAGGTATAAATCAGGGTGCGTAAATCACAATACAGGAATCACATTTCCTAGCACCACAATATCACATTAGCACATAACCTCACAGTAAAAACCATAGTAGAGGCATAAATCAGGGTGCGTGAATCACACTACATGCATCACATTTCCTAGCACCACATAATCACATTAGGACCTGGCGCCCTACAAACCTAACAGTCCCCCTGGCCAACTGGCCTTCTCAAAAGGGGCTCAAATGCCCTGTGTCCAAAATGTCAGGGCGGCTGCCAATGCAGCAGAAGTCAAGGGTGTGCAATTTGCGCAGACCTAAACGTTGCAGCTGGCACTAAGTGCTGCGCAGCTGTGAAAGTACTGGGGCAGAGGAGTGCATCTCACTCCTAACTTCAAAAAGACAGGCCCCCAAAGCACTGTGGCCTAAACGTAGCAGCTGCCCACTACTTGCTGGGCAGCTGTGAAGCAATTAGAGGCCTGGCCACCACTGTACCCGTCTGTCCCCCTCAGGGACTCTATAAACAAAACTGCGCCAAAATGTTGCAGCTGCCCGCGCTGGTGCGGCGCAGCTGTGAATCTATAATGGGCCCTGGCACAACTGTGCCCTATGGGCCTCGCTGGGGCTCTCCAAACAACTATGGCCCCATCGTTGCAGCTGCCCTCTGCGAACGGGGCAGCCGGGGTAAATAAACTGAAGGGGCCCTGGTACATCTGTGCCCTCGGGGCCCCACTGGGCTTTTCAATAAAATTGGCCCCCCCGTTGGAGCGGCCCGCTGCCAGACGGGGCCGCTTAAGAAAACTAAACACGGTGCCTTCACTGGCACCACCAAACTGCGCCCATCGGTGGAGCGGCCCTCTGTCAGCGGGGCCGCTCGGGAAAGAGGCACCGGCGTGGTGCCTCGACTTTGCTCCCCCCAGCCAGCTCCACTCACCGGCACTCCTGGTGGGGACTCTTCTCCTTTTCTCGCCGGCTCCTCTCGTGGTGGGCGCGGGGCTTCCCTCAGCCACACGGGAGCCCCGCTGACGATACGGCTTCACCCGGGCCCCCTCCTGGGACCCGGGACTTCCGTGTGGAGCACGTAAGGCTCCCTTACTTCTTCCTTGGCCTCCGGCGGCATCCACGCAGGCGGGGTGGGCTCCCGCCTGCCTACCTCGCCTCACTTCCTTGCGGCGGAAGCTCCGCCCATGTCTCAGGCAAGTTGCCTGACTTCCTGTTTTCCGGCGCTCGGGCCGCGGCGGTGATTTCTCCAGGATGCGGGGTGGGCACCCGCAATTAATATCTATAAAGCGGGGTGGGCACCCGCTAGAATAAAGATCCATGAAGCGGGGTGGGCACCCGCTCGGTGCACACAAATGCGGGGTGGGCAACCGCTATTTTAAAGAATGAAGAAGCGGGGGAATCCCCTCGCCGGGATTCCCTCAAACAGCAGCTCCGCGCTGCTAAGCCCACGCTCTTTCCTGAGGGAAAATAAAAGTAAAGTGAGCGCTTACGAGGCGCTGGAAGCAGGCAAAGGTCCTGCAGCAAAAGAATCAGTCCTTAGATGAAGGGGCAATGCAGGGCCCAGGGAGGCAGCCCCCCCTGAGCCCCCAGCAGCAGCACGCCTGCAGGATCAGCACCAAAGTACAGAACTGAACATTTTCATGGGGTCACAGCCCCTACATTTATACTACAAAATCCCTTTGTGTCACAGCACAGGGCTTGGGGATACCAGTCAGAACTGGTTTAGGGGGGATTTGGAGCACTTTGTTTTGCCCAGCTCCTCTCCCCTTTGTCAGGTGGGGGCTCAGTGATCAGACACACCACAGGGGGCGGAGCCAGCATTGTGGAGCGAAGGCACAGCCCTATTCAGGTCCCAGGTGCAACTCCTCCCTCCCATCTGCATGCAGATCTCTCCATTCATCACTGGGCTGACTCACCCTGTCTCCTGGAGCCACCCACACCCCTCACAGCCCCAGTCACTCACAAGCCAGACATGCAATTCACATCAGTCAGGCAGACACATAGCACACTGAAATGCCAACTTCTAAAAGTGGCATTTCTAAAATAACCACAATAAATCTGCGCACACCATTGCGCAGCATTTATTCACACAATTTCATACATACCAGACTTGACCACACTGCTCCTCTCATACCAGGAATTACCATGGACACACTTATCCCCCATGCATTCCTATGGGAGGGCAGGCCAATCTTACCACAAGTACACAGAGAGCGCACGCACTTTCCACTGGACCACAGTGCGAAAGTGCCCAGAGGCCTAAAATCACCAACACCAGGTTACAGACAAGGCAAAAAGTTCAGGGGTGAACCTGCCAAAAAGGGCCAAGTCCAACACAACCCCCTTCCAGCCAAAACGCAGGGCAGACCAATCACCACTGTGATGGGCTTCCCTGCTTGGGGTGATAGAACATGGACGCGGGCCCGCACTGCAGGGACACCCTCCGGTTCTACGCCACTCTGAACCCATGTGGTTCCCTCTGGAAAAAAACTCTCAGGACCAACTAGGCTACCCCACTGGTACTTCCTAGTTGTCCACGGCCAGGACCAGGCCCTAGGCCACCCAGACGTCACTGGTCCTTACCAATCCACAGAGTGGGGGGCAGTAACCCCTGGCATACAATAGCCATTCTCCACTCTCCCTCTCAGTGTAGTTCCAAACTACCACTGATCCTCCAACCTAGGGTCCGCACCCTCAGGCTGACCAGAGGTCACGGGCGAAGCATCTCCTCACCCTACCTCTCTTCTGGGGTTACGCACCCTCCCAGGGGAAGCACCCACCAGAACACAACTCTCGCACCAGTTCAGGACCTCTCTCCATCAACTGGTCTACCACCTGGGATCCACATTCACCGGGGTCAGAGGCGAGGACTCCCTCCCTCTGCACCCCCTTCCAGAGTTCTGCACCCTCCCACTGTAGAGCAGGGTCCCTTCACTTTAGATGGGCCTCACCTGCTCTCAGGGTAGTACTACCACATTCAGCCAGGGACCCTAAAGATCCTGGCTAGGCCTGCACCACCCCTTCTGGGAAACACAGGGTCTCTTCACTTAAGATGGGACCCACCTGTGTTCACAGGGGTACCCCTAGAAGGCAAACCAGCCAGGACACTGATTACAGTTGCCCTTCCGTCCAGGACAGGAAACACCTGCTCCTGGCTCCCCAACCCAGGGACGCTACCCTTTGGTCAGATGCCCGGCGAACCAGGACTTCCTGAGGGTGACACATACCTAATGTGTCGTGTGACAGTCTGCCTGGCGCCGAGCTCACGACCTCCTGTCCCTCTGACAGTGCGTGAAGATGCCCCAGCAACCTGGCGCAGAGCTCACGACCTCCTGTCTCTCTGACAGTGTGTGAAGATGCCCCAGGACAGAAGTGGCATCACCATGGCCAATCAATGGGAACTCAGCCCTTCTGGCTGGCCCCTGACCCACTGGGTCTTCCACTGGGGACTCTTTCCCCCCTCTCACCCCTCAATCTGGACTTCTGCACCCTCCACTTAGAAGTGGCACTGCCAGACACCAGAACTGATGGAGGCCCGATTACAGACACTCCCAGCTCACCTAACAAGGGAGATCCCCCTCGAAGAACAGTCCAACAGGACAGGCTAGGCTCCCTACCTGGTGTTCCCTCTAAGAACCATCCAGTACTGGAGACTGAGGTGCGGGCACTTTGGGACACAGCCCAATCTCACTCCTTCTCCTGCGAGACAGGATGTGAGTCCCTACAACCTCCTCACTATAAGGTCACCTAGCTGGGCTACTCTGAACCACTTCCACCACTCTGGGTTGGAAGACACCTGCACCATTCTTCTATTCTCACTCCCCAATGCAAGCTCCCTAGAATCAAAGAACTCACACCCTCCAACAGGCGTTGGCGCGACTCCGGAAAACAATTACGGGGCATGTTCTCTCTGGCAGAACAGATTGAACAGCCCTTTAACACCATTTACCGTGCTAATCAATCACCCAAACGTCCAGTGCATCACAACATTCATCCACACTCCCCCCACAAGACTGGTGAGACAGCATCTTACTGCCCCTGAAACACAACCTGTCCCCCTCTTAACCGGGAACCAGGTACCATACTATGGGAACTGGGAATGGGACTTCCTGCACTGGACTACATATTGCTGCCACCACTGGATCCCATCCTTACTGGGAATTCCAGAAACTAACACTGCACTTAGGGGATAATCTACCCTCCCGAGCTAGTTACTCCATGCCAATTAAGTTACCACTGTAGGCCAACGCTAGAAATAGCAGACAGCACAGGGGCAGTCAACTCCTTCAGCTTCAGGCCAACCCAAGAAATAGCACGATGGCACAAGGGCAGTCACACTCCTTCAGCTTCAGGCCAACCCAAGAAATAGCAGTCTGCACAAGGGCAGTCACACTCCTCCAGATTCTCTGGTTTCTGTCCTTGGCAGGACACCCAACTCATAGTGCAACAATAAAACACATTTCAAAAAGAAATGACACTTAAAACAAACTCAGAGACAATAATCCCCAACATGTGACTATCTAAAATGCAGAGCCTGTAGTGCTACCAGTTGTCGCTGCGGTATTGAGCAAACGCAAGTCCTATCCCACCGCTGCCACCAATGTTAGAAATGGGATCTCTGGTTGGCTAAGGCTTGCGCCAAAGCCAGGCAGAGACCACCACTCTAGTCAGGGCGAGGAGTTACACGCCAAAGATAACCCCTGCTCACCCCCTTGGTAGCTTGGCACGAGCAGTCAGGCCTATCCCGGAGGCAATGTGTAAAGCATTTGCGCAACACACACACAGCAACAACATACTAGGCACACCACAAAAGGAACTCCACACAAGGTTATATAAAAAAATAGCCTTTGTATTATCATAAAACACATTAGAATAGTAATCACACAATATACACTGTGCCAACTGGCACTGGGCAATATTTACAGGGGATTATTTACATCTGGCAGGGCCCACTGGACCACTGTCAGAACCAGCACAAAGCGAACTTAGTAAATGTAGCACTTATAATAAATGTAGCCCACATCATAAACGTACAACCAGTAATCACTGGTAACCACTGTACTCAGCATCATCCTGTAACATAAACCACATTATGCACAGTATCACATTAGGCGCGAATTACATTCTGCGCCAACCTCATCAGTCTAATATCTTAGACCCTAACCTCCTAAGTATCACTCACATTAGGGGCATAAATCACAGTGGGGGATAACCTCCCAAGCATAAACCATATTATGCAAATAACCTCCTACATAAACCACATTTAGAGGTATAAATCAGGGTGCGTAAATCACAATACAGGAATCACATTTCCTAGCACCACAATATCACATTAGCACATAACCTCACAGTAAAAACCATAGTAGAGGCATAAATCAGGGTGCGTGAATCACACTACATGCATCACATTTCCTAGCACCACATAATCACATTAGGGCCTGGCGCCCTACAAACCTAACAGTCCCCCTGGCCAACTGGCCTTCTCAAAAGGGGCTCAAATGCCCTGTGTCCAAAATGTCAGGGCGGCTGCCAATGCAGCAGAAGTCAAGGGTGCGCAATTTGCGCAGACCTAAACGTTGCAGCTGGCACTAAGTGCTGCGCAGCTGTGAAAGTACTGGGGCAGAGGAGTGCATCTCACTCCTAACTTCAAAAAGACAGGCCCCCAAAGCACTGTGGCCTAAACGTAGCAGCTGCCCACTTCTTGCTGTGCAGCTGTGAAGCAATTAGAGGCCTGGGCACCACTGTACCCGTCTGTCCCCCCTCAGGGACTCTATAAACAAAACTGCACCATAATGTTGCAGCTGCCCGCGCTGGTGCGGCGCAGCTGTGAATCTATAATGGGCCCTGGCACAACTGTGCCCTATGGGCCTCGCTGGGGCTCTCCAAACAACTATGGCCCCATCGTTGCAGCTGCCCTCTGCGAACGGGGCAGCCGGGGTAAATAAACTGAAGGGGCCCTGGCACATCTGTGCCCTCGGGGCCCCACTGGGCTTTTCAATAAAATTGGCCCCCCCGTTGGAGCGGCCCGCTGCCAGACGGGGCCGCTCAAGAAAACTAAACACTGTGCCTTCACTGGCACCACCAAACTGCGCCCATCGGTGGAGCGGCCCTCTGTCAGCGGGGCCGCTCGGGAAAGAGGCACCGGCGTGGTACCTTGACTTTGCTCCCCCCAGCCAGCTCCACTCACCGGCTCTCCTAGTGGGGACTCTTCTCCTTTTCTCGCCGGCTCCTCTCGTGGTGGGCGCGGGGCTTCCCTCAGCCACACGGGAGCCCCGCTGACGATACGGCTTCACCCGGGCCCCCTCCTGGGACCCGGGACTTCCATGTGGAGCCCGTAAGGCTCCCTTACTTCTTCCTTGGCCTCCGGCGGCATCCACGCAGGCGGGGTGGGCTCCCGCCTGCCTACCCCGCCTCACTTCCTGGCGGCGGAAGCTCTGCCCATGTCTCAGGCAAGTTGCCTGACTTCCTGTTTTCCGGCGCTCGGGCCGCGGCAGTGATTTCTCCAGGATGCGGGGTGGGCACCCGCAATTAACATCTATAAAGCGGGGTGGGCACCCGCTAGAATAAAGATCCATGAAGCGGGGTGGGCACCCGCTCGGTGCACACAAATGCGGGGTGGGCACCCGCTATTTTAAATAATGAAGGAGCAGGGGAATCCCCTCGCCGGGATTCCCTCAAGCAGCAGCTCCGCGCTGCTAAGCCCACGCTCTTTCCTGGGGGCAAATAAAAGTAAAGTGAGCGCTCACGAGGCGCTGGAAGCAGGCAAAGGTCCTGCAGCAAAAGAATCAGTCCTTAGATGAAGGGGCAATGCAGGGCCCAGGGAGGCAGCCCCCCCTGAGCCCCCAGCAGCAGCACGCCTGCAGGATCAGCACCAAAGTACAGAACTGAACATTTTCATGGGGTCACAGCCCCTACATTTATACTACAAAATCCCTTTGTGTCACAGCACAGGGCTTGGGGATACCAGTCAGAACTGGTTTAGGGGGATTTGGAGCACTTTGTTTTGCCCAGCTCCTCTCCCCTTTGTCAGGTGGGGGCTCAGTGATCAGACACACCACAGGGGCGGAGCCAGCATTGTGGAGCGAAGGCACAGCCCTATTCAGGTCCCAGGTGCAACTCCTCCCTCCCATCTGCATGCAGATCTCTCTATTCATCACTGGGCTGACTCACCCTGTCTCCTGGAGCCACCCACACCCCTCACAGCCCCTGTCACTCACAAGCCAGACATGCAATTCACATCAGGCAGGCAGACACATAGCACACAGAAATGCCAGCTTCTAAAAGTGGCATTTCTAAAATAACCACAATAAATCTGCGCACACCATTGCGCAGCATTTATTCACACAATTTCATACATACCAGACTTGACCACACTGCTCCTCTCATACCAGGAATTACCATGGACACACTTATCCCCCATGCATTCCTATGGGAGGGCAGGCCAATCTTACCACAAGTACACAGAGAGCGCACGCACTTTCCACTGGACCACAGTGCAAAAGTGCCCAGAGGCCTAAAATCACCAACACCAGGTTACAGACAAGGCAAAAAGTTCAGGGGTGAACCTGCCAAAAAGGGCCCAGTCCAACAGTGCACAAGTACTAAACATAAATGTAGGACTACTTATCCCAATGTTCAACATGGCATCCATTTTGAAATGGTCTTTCAAAGTGCAGCTGAAACATACACATTCGCATGTATATAAACAAACTGATAGATATATCAATATAATGAATGAAAACATGAATTAAAATAAATTTGATGTATATAATATACAATATTTTCGCAAAGATGTGAATAAATGACGAATTACAAACCGCCATGTTATTAGATTATGCCCCAGTGGGCCAATGCCAAGAGTGTAAAATACACTGTATTTCGCAAAAATATGGCTAAATGACGATTTTCAGATCGCCATATTATTTAATAATGCCCCAGTGGGCCAGAGTCAGGAGTGTCCAATATCTCATGCCATTCTGCCCAAGTGGGCCAAGTTAACAAATAGAACATCAATTATGTCCTTAACTGTAGCACATTATAACCCCTGTCATAATTCATGTAGTAATATATATGTATTCTATCAGTTATCATTATATTTCTCATAAAGTAGTCTCAACTGATTCTTCTGCCATATCTTCGACCTGAACAGCTGATAATTCTGTCTCCTACAAAAAATTAAAATAGTGCCATCAATATATATAATGTGAATATAAAAATACAAACATGGCTTACGATATATCAAAACTATTAGTATACAATGGAACAGACCTGATACAATACTCTGATCAAAGCATATTAACCCAAATGAACCCACATCTCCTCATCCTTGTTCAATCCTTTCGGATGTACTGAATCATATTTAATAATTAATTTGGATTCCAGACATCTGAGTTCTCTCACTCTATTCCCTCCTCTTTCCGATTTTGGAATTCTGTCTAACGCACAGAAACGTAAGAGACTTATGTTCTTATTATGAACTTCTTTAAAATGTCTGGCGACAGGGTATTGTCTGTCCTCATTAACAATTGCCCTTGTATGTTCTAGCACTCGTTTTTTAACTTGATGGATGGTACTTCCTATGTATATTAGTGAACAAGGGCAACTGAGTAAGCCATGTTTGTATTTTTATATTCACACATTCCTGACTCTGGCCCACTGGGGCATTATTGAATAATATGGCGATCTGAAAATCGTCATTTAGCCATATTTTTGCGAAATACAGTGTATTTTACACTCTTGGCATTGGCCCACTGGGGCATAATCTAATAACATGGCGGTTTGTAATTCGTCATTTATTCACATCTTTGCGAAAATATTGTATATTATATAATATAATTTATTTTAATTCATGTTTTCATTAATTATATTGATATATCTATCAGTTTGTTTATATACATGCGAATGTGTATGTTTCAGCTGCACTTTGAAAGACCATTACAAAATGGATGCCATGTTGAACATTGGGATAAGTAGTCCTACATTTATGTTTAGTACTTGTGCACTATATGTATTCAGATTTGACAAACAGTTCCTTGACCTGTGACCAAGGTGCGGCTGCACCGAAACGCGTCGGGCGTTGTGCTTGTTTCATGTTTGAATAAATTTCAAGCTTAATGGATCTGGGCTCGAGTTGATTTTTTACGGATGGAGTAAAAATCGAGTGGAATATTGTGAGTTTCGCGACCTCGCTCGAGCCCGCCGCCGCAAAGTGGCAGAGAGACCCGCGACTTCTGTTGGTGGTTTATATATATATATATATATATATATATTATCCAAGAAAATAAAAAACATCACAAACCTACATAGCAGATTGTACATTAAAAACACAATATATTACCCTACTACAGGCAGAGGCCAAAGATCAAAGGTTCACACCATGGGTCTGTAATCAAAGCCTGCATCTTTGCTATTCCACAATGAGCTTTCGATACTAAATAGCACAGAAATGGTCTTGTGAAAGGAGTAATCAATGGAGATACATTGGGGCAGAGAGGAATACGGCTGCTCCTTTAAAAAATAACTTTCCTTGACTTGAGATTGGGGTTCATTTATCCTCCTTCAGCAGGCACTTGCGCATGTGACAGGAAAATAAGATTTGGGGAGGAAGGCATCGCATACCTGAAATTGACAAATCTGGACCTGGGAACATGGCATAGGTGGATGCGCAGAATAACCCCTTTTACTGGGAACTTAAAACTATCATAGATACCCTGTCTTACTTTTTTGGCTTCTGAGTAGACCAGTAGTAGACCAATAGCCTGGGATCTTTCTTATATTCAATGTTCAGAATAGGGGCATGTACTAGGATGTGGTTTAGATCCACTTTATTCAGTTTAGTACAGTGTCTAACAGACCCTTGTGGCAAAAAGAGAAAATGGTTGGACTCAATGATAGAAGTGATAGGAACCCAATCGTGTTGAACAAGTGAATGTAAATAATGAATTAGTTTTAAATATATTTTTATAGGTTGCTATGTTGCACAATACTTTTGGCAGTAACCAACTGTGGTGCATTGTGAGTGTGAACTATATTTTTTTATCAAGAGATAGAATTATTCGTCAATTTTATTTCGCGTCGGATAGAACAAGTAATACTTTAAGAAGCTTAACATGCTTCGTAACATTCATCAGAGGACTCTGTGAACACTGTTTTGGTATTGAGTCTGCAAAATTTATTATGCTTAGCCATGAGCCTAAAGTAAAACAAAACTGCCTGAAGGTGAAAATCTTGTTAAGATGGATATGGGAAAACAGTTCAAGAAAACTCACTTATATATTTGTAATTTGCATTCTACTGACCGCATGAACTCAAGACGTTTTTAATAACTTCCCTATTTTCATATCAGCTGTGAAACTGCCAGAACAGCGCTATGCAAGCTAATGCTTGCAGACACATCTTCGAGTGACTTGAAGTGAACCCTACTTAATGAACAAATTCCAGCGCTACCTGCTGAACATTAACTTTCTCTGACACAAATAAATCAGGGAAAGAATTCTGGTTTGGAGAAAAATAACTTAGGCTAATTAATTCTTGGCTGTCATATTTACAACACTGCAAACAGCGTTCAGATCGTGACCCAGTACAGCAAAGCCAACGTGCATCACTCACAGCAGCTTAAAAACAAATAAGTTGCCATTAGTGGCTTAAAACAAAATGATGCCCCCCCCCACTCCTCCCGGCAGAATATCTGACAGACTGTCCTGCAGGAGGCCTGAGGAGGGACTGACTCATCTTCAGACTGCAGTGATACATCTGATACTGCTTCCTACCTCCTGCCATCTACAAGGTCACCTACAAGTCTCCTTTTCCAAACCATCTTGCATTTCTAATGCCCATCATATCTTCCTCTGCTGGTTAACTTCAGTGAGAGACTGCATGATTTTCCATTTTATTAGCACCCTGTGTTTGGAAAGGGGTTGAGGAGCTCTGTGGAAAACGTGCCCATTTGACCGAGTAAGGGAGGCAGAGAAGGAGGACTGTGCCCTAAACCTATTTGCCATTTTGTTTATAGTTGGACCTGATTACTTCCTGGGCACTACAGGAGTGTGCTCATCCCAGGAAACAGCTTATATTTGGTTTTGAACCCTGGAAGCTGCCACTAGAATCAGAGATTGCTATTCAGACTGGCACCAGCTCCCTCATTACCATCACCCTAGGGGCTTGGGTAGTGTGCTAAAGCTTGTTTTGGCAGTCTCCAATGGTTCACCTCTCGAGCTGTGATGTTGCTTTTTAGGTCTCACCTGTGACAGATATTGTATAGAACAAGAGGCTTGGAGCCCACCCATTGCTTACCATTCGTTGGCATCATTGTCACTTTTATTTTCCGCCTCCTAATTGGGCAGCATGTATAGGCTTCACTTTCCCTTCTTTCCCCAGGAGCATGGACCAAGTACAGACTGATGTCTTTGATTAGTGTCCTTCCACTGCTACTCACACTGGGATTGGGGTACTTTTTTCTCTTATTCACCCGTTGTTGCTTGTGCATTGTTGATTGCCCCCGTTGTATGTGTTTCTTTTTCCCCTCCATCCCCCGATTGTCCACGTTGCTTTTCCCCCTCCAATCTTCCATTGTCCATGATGCTTTTACCCGCTCCCACCCTCCATTGTGCGTGTAGCATTTACCCCCCCATCCCTCATTGTCCGAGTTGCTTTTACGCCCTCCCACCCCTGTTGTCTGTGTTGCTTTTACCCCTTCCCACCCACTGTTGTCTGTGTTGCTTTTACATCCTCCCCCCGTTGTCCATGGTACTTTTTTCCCTTCCCACTCCCCCGTTGTCTGTGTTGCTTTTTCCCCTCTCCCGCTCTACCCTTGTTTTGTTTTGCCCCGTCCTCACCTGCCGTAAGAAAAAAAGCTCTATTACGCGGCCAGCGCTGGCTATGTCATAGGGCTTTTTTCTAACTTTGCTTTTAGCTATGCTGCACAGCCACGTTTCTGTACAACATGGCTAAAAGACATTGGCAAAGACAATAGCTTTGACATAGGCATGACCTTTTGGTTTGTCAATGCATATTTCGTTTTGTCAGACCACTGGAAGCCAAGCATCATGAATCTTCAGCCCTGGAGGGATGCCAGCTCTTATCTTTGTTGCACCTTACCTCGAATCATTGATGCCTCTTCAGCTAGAGGCTGCTAGTGCTTACAACACACCTTTCCTTCAGCCAGTAAGTACTCTGGGTGGTGAGACCTTGGGACAGTCACACAACAACTGTGCTTTGTTTGCTTCATGCGCTGATGTATATTTTCTGATATAAGAGTATTGTATACAGGTCACCCTTTATATACCTTATCTGTTTCTCCTTCCCAGAGGTAGCGTACTAAATCTTTTACTTTAATTACTGCTGGTAATTATATTTCTTCAAGATACCCGGGTTCCACTAATTTTCTGCACTGCACGTTAGTTATTTTGATAGGGCCACTGGTGCCTTTTCGTTCTGAGGCTCTTGTTAAGACCTGCTACCCACCAACTCAGTGCTTCGACCGTCAGGCCTGCCATTGTTTGCCCTAGTCATCCAAACCACCCTGGAGGCACCTGGTTTTCCAATCTACAGCTCCTTCCACAGCCTTGAGAGTTCATAGGCTAGCCATCCCTAGGGAGGGTTTCTGTATCCAACAGATCCCTTACAGTGCCAGCAGGTTGCACACCATGGCAATCTCCACAACACGCATGAGGCTACACATAACATACTGTATATCATTGAACAAATAAGCAGCTGACTTTACCTAGGTCTTTGCTAATCTATTGGCAGGCACTGTGATAACACAGATGTTTGCTTATAAACATTACTGGTAGGTGCAAAACATTCATCGAGGTCAGAGAGTATAGATCAAAGATCAGCAGTCTCACTGATGTGTAGAATTGGCTTCCGAGAAGACTAAGTGAAGTTGGCTCCTGCATTGACAATTTAGCCAAAATTTCAATTGTTTTAAAAATAAAACTGTTTATAGTATTGGCCAGTCGCATTATTTTTTTCTAGTGCCCCTACAGGCACCTAGGGGTACTGAACCTTTTTCTAAACCAGAGCCCAATGTTTGATATTCTCCATGAAAATCAGCATTGTTTTCTACCTGCTTAAACACAGCTCCTTCTGAGGAGCTTTGACCATATTTTCCCTACTATACGCTCTTTACACCTTTTACTTATAGGATGTATACTTTTGATGGTGTTCGACTCAGTACATTCCATCTAGATCCTGCAGTTCACAGGCAGTTGTCAGATGGCAATCTCCCAATATAGACACATTGAATTTACAGGAAAAGATTTATCATACTTAGGAGAAATGAATGCACAACGGCTGAATATTCCTAAACCAGAAGGCCATTGTCTGTTCAGCTGAACATTACAAATTGCACTGTTCATTCACCGATTTTCCAGTTGTTTTTCCACTAGAGTTTTAACTGCTCGTAGTTTCTAGACGCCATTAGGTAAACGTACGCTTTGTATAAATTGGCATACCAATTACCTGCCCAAGCTGCATTTGTGATGCTTCCAAAATGAATCCCTCTGTTATATTGCACCCTCCTCTTGTATCCATTTATGTGTTTGTATAGCATGAACCTTACCAAAAGACAGTGAAGCGCTGTACAGGGTCAAAGGATAAGATACAGTCAGTGAGTGATTGAAAGAGTAGCTGGGTTCTGAGGGTGGAAGTGGACAGTTACTGCTTCCTCTTCTGCAAAATCCAGTCTGTTCTACCTCATTGAGGCTTTGTGACCATTGAGCATTGCCAGCTGTACCTCAAAAATCCCTGAGGTAATCGCCTACATTTTTTCTGCAAGGGGAGGGTACTTACGCTTTGATATCAGAATGAATATATGCAGATGTAGACTCATATGAAGCAATCTGAGAGTAAAACACACTGTTTATTGGCTAAATTGTTTCACCCTCTAATGCAATAATGTGATATAACAGTAAAAGAGTCGCCCTACACAAAAGATGTAATATAATTAGAGGTTTATTTAGAGTTTAGCAGACTGGGGCATTGTCCAAGAAGTGATGGATTCCCCATCCACCGTATTTAGGGTGCAACTGACTTCAATGCACTTGTAATACTGTGTACACGACATCTGCTACATTTTAGCAGATGTCCCACATCCACCAAACTCTAAATAAGCAAGTTGTTTTTTATTCTGCTTCAGTGCTAGAGGCATGATGGTGTGTGTGTACTAATTATCGTAGTCAGAATATCGAGGGTACTAGAGATGGAGGACAGAAAATTTTAAAAACATATCAACAGTTAAGTACATTTTCTATACCTAACTCCACATGTATGTACCTACACGTTACATATATCTTCAAGGAATGTAAATGCATGGGCTCTTAGAGTTCAGCCAGATGGTCATCTCGGCTCTGGCTCGGCTCTCCCTGTCAATTTATTGACTCACCCACCTCTAGTTATAACAACTGATGACCATAATAATACAATAACTAATGATGTCTTGAATGTCAGATGCTTCAACAAAATACCAGTGCACTCGCATTAGTCATTTCTATTCTTACACAGTCATGAAGCAGGCAGCCTACTCAGTTTCTCATTTACATGCAACTTCCACCTTTTACTAGTGAATAATATGGGTGGTATGAGGTGGTGGATAAGGTGCGTTATAGGTAGGATTTAGGGGAAGTAAATGATGATGATGGATGATAGTGTTATTAGAACATTGGAATGTATACAATGGAGTGCTCCCAGCTTCTAATGGCCGGTAGAAGCCCAGAGAGAAACATTTCAATGTTTTTTCCATTTCACAGTTGTTGCTGTGAACAAAGGCTCTCAGAGCCCGAGGGGATTTAAACACCCTCAAGCTCCGACTGGCCTTTGTTTTTACAAATTAGAACATTCTGCCCTCTAGGGGCGTAATGTTCTAATAGCCTTAGAGCCCTCCGTAGCTGGCTCTACCGGCCATTAAAGGACCGCTCCCTTGTTAAAGGCCCTCGCCGAACGCTGAAACTGGCCTTTAATGCCTGGTAGAGCCCGCTACGTCTGGCTCTAAGGCAATAATAGATGACTTTGTGGGCTTAACTCAGTGTACATTACTGGTGACTGCAGCCAGGCACTGCACCTTAATTCCTAACTACATTAAGACAACACTGATGCCAAAATATGATCTTTCCGACTACCACAAAGGGCTCATAATTTTTTGTGGACATATTTTGCTGCCTATGTCATCTGCTTTTCATACAATAAACAAAGCCATGTTGTAGACGCTCCCCGGGATGCTTTGCTAAGCAACACAACTGCCTGGTTAATGATTGCAAAGCCCAGCAGTAAGGGAATGATTTCATGTGTTTGCTCAGATTACCATCAGCTACGTCTGACGGGAAGGTCAATAGGTACCTGGAGTAAATACAAACTATTGTTCATAGGATCACGCAGATGATTAAAGTGTACTGGACGCATCCCAAGTCCCTGTTTCCAAAGAAAAATTCTTTATGTGTTATTGTTTTCTAATGGCTTGGTTTCAAACAGGTGAAATGCTAAAGCATTGCATCACAATTGAAAGCTCTCCTTAGCCACATTTGTTTGAGTTGCGCTCCCTCTACATGCCCTCACCTTTTCTAGGCACGTCCCTCAGCCATCTGGCTGTGCAGCAGGTATTCACTGGATTTCACTGCCTCATCCAGCTATGCCACATACCCCTGGCACCAACCTGCTGAGCTCTCCCTGCACACTCTTAAAGTCCCTTTACCCTACCCATCTTCTCTACCCAGCCCATATTTACTCTTGCATTACAGCTACTATGTACAGTGACGGACTGGCCGTAGCAGGCATCAGGCATTTTCTCAGGAGGCTGGAAGGGTGTGGGCTGATTTTGCAGTGGTGGGGGCTGTTTTTGTTACTGGGAGCTGGTTTTTTCAGTGGTGCTGCTATATCGCACCCCAGTAACAAAAGCAGTCAGGGGGCTGGTCCGTCAAAATTGCCAGGACTGCTTTGAGTTTCCAGTCCGGCGCTGACTGTGTACATGGTTGTGTGTCCACCTGTTAACCACACATTTGGGTCCCATCCCAAGGTCACTTTCTATGAATACCACCAACAAATTACCACATTGGAGGTTACGTAGGAGACCATTAATTACAACATGAACTGAGATCAGGCCTCATTAGATGGATTGAACAAGCTGTTATAAAGAATAGAAAATAAAGCCAAAATGGTGATAAAGTTGGCTTAGTTTTATTGACTTGTATGGTATCGCCATGGTAACAAGGGTAAGCACCGAAGCCATAAGGACGAGCTGCCTCGGTCTTTTTGGCACTGACTTTGCTACTTCTGAGGGTTGCAAACACAGTGCCAGGGGTCGCAAGGGGTAAGCCAGGGATCGCAACTGCGAACCCTGGCGACCCCTACATGACATCCATGACATTTATTTAACAAGAGCTCTGAAACCAGGTTGCATTAGCAACTGTCAAGCATTTTGTTCGCAGCACATACCTTGCGTAGCTTTTTCTAGGGAGTAGTTCTAAAACTGTCACACTGGTAACTCCAGGGCATTTTATACGCGAGTCCATACCTTGCTTAGCCTTTCTGTGTGAGCGAGTTACATTGACGCAAAAAATTCCCTAATTTTCACATGGAAGTACCCCATGTGCTAAACAATGGCCCCCCTTGCAGTTTTTGAGAGCATTATGCATACTTTGGAGTAAAAGTATTCATGACTACGTACTCTTAATAGGTAACACCCCTTACTTTCAGTCCAAAAAAACTACAGACAAATGGAAGGTCGACATGCGTGTTTTGGAAATCTTATAAATAATATGTTTTCTAAATTTTACTCAAATCATATTCGTGCATCAAGGTGGGCTTGCTCTTCAACATACGTTTTTTTTTGAGTGGGCGCAAAGCTTATTTTGTCCCTTGTGGATTGAAACATAAGCAAACCTTCTGGACGAGGGTGGGGGTCTTCAAAGAACACTCACTGAGGTTCATTGCAAGACGTGACGTATGAGCATCTACCCAAAAATAGCAATTAAAATTAAAAACAAACAGCTTGCCATCCAAAATAAGAAGAGGAAAACGTTTCGTGAAGCAAACATTCCTCATAAACTTGCTTTTTTCGAGAACAAACTTCATGCAGTTTCTCATACAGACGCTTATTCAGGTGTAAGTAGCCAGAACACACAAATAGCATTTTATTTACCAACCCTACCCATAATGTAGGTACGAGGGAGCCAACGGTACACATGAACCTTGATCCGTCACATAAGGTACTCTGAGGGCTTTGGTTCGCCTGGGAGCGCTTGTTTACAGTTACAAGGCCAACTCTTCCACAACAGCCAATGCGGCCTGCAAAAACAAGTGCGCAGCAAGGCCTGCGCGTGACGGAGTGGGTTGGAAAACTTCCCTCGGGCCGGGACGTATAATACTTCACATTCAGCCCACAGACCACGCCATTTTTATACTTTTTACTTTATTACAAATTGCCTCCAAAGCTTTATGGCTTGTTACGCGAGAGCACAGCGCGGCTTTGTCGATGCTGTTTCTGATGGGGTGGGAGGCCGAGTATGTTTCTGGAATTTGACGCTCCCAGTCAGGGGAAGCTGGCTGTCTTGCAAGCAGGAAGGATGGCGGGAGTCTTTCACTCATCCAGAAAGTGGTGATGGCAGAGGAAGGCTCCCAATTTCCTGCCCCTGGAGTGGCCTCAGCAAGGAGCAGAGACAGCGACATCAAGTAACTACTCTTATGGAGCCGGCAAGGCTCCCGAGTGGTCTTTTAGGAGGGAAATTTGACCCTGCTAAGTAACGTTTGGGCTGGTTAAACATCGGAACAGGCACAGTGATGCAGCCCGCGTGCACTGAGTGGAAACATCTGTCTGAGGCAGCCTTACCACCCGATCCTGCCTCAGTCCTCAGTATGGGCACGGGGTTCTTGGAAGCACTGCTTGTCTCCGGTGCAAACTGAGGTTGATGTCTCAAAGGCACGAATAGGGGGAATTTTGTTTCTAGGATGTACTTTCTAAGCTTCTCCTTTCCATTAAGTTTCGTTAAAGGAACAAAGAACCATAAGCGAATTCACTTTTTATGTATATATATATTTACTATTGAATTTTTAAATATTGTGTTTGACCCACTGAGATTCCCCGCTATCAGATTCGTCCTCAACCTCCCACGCCAAACCCACACCACTCCTCAGTGAGCTCTACTCGCTCCCCATCCAGAAGCGCTGCCAGTTCAAACTTCTCACACACTCATTCAAGTCACTACACAACAAGGGACCCACATACCTCAATCACCGGCTTCACTTCCACCAACCTACCAGACAACTTCGCTCAGCATCACTCTCACTCACCCCTCATCCATAGAAGCAGAACAAGAGGTCGACCATTCTCCTACCAAGCCGCCATATCCTGGAACGATCTCCCCCCGACACATAAGGGCCTCCTTCTCAGAGACTGCCTGTACTCAGCTTTACCACACGCCTGCATTCACCTACTCAGTGCATGGATACCCTCACGGATGATAAGCATCACTCTACAAATCCACCTGACATTACACAACAATCTAACATGCAAATAATCTTCTGCAAACCTGTTTTGTCTAAGGATTATGTTCTTTGATAAACCCCTTGCCTTTTGCAATTCAGTTGTAATTTTTTCTTGTAAAGTGCTCTAACTCCCCGCAGTTCTGGTAAGTGCTACATAAAACTGAAAATAAATAAATGTAAACTTTTGCATTACTATGAAAAAATGCAAACTCCTCATAAATAAACAAGAAAAGCAGCGTCAGTAATTGAGTTTTCAATTATTTTGGATGAATATTTGAGGCTGTTTATATCAACCCTATTACATTAAATCTCTACAGGCCTGAGTACAACCATTTGTTATCTGTGTGTAGTAACTACTATGTGTTCTGGTGATAAGGCATGAAATGCAATGTCACATGTAGCATCACACCTCTCATTGCAATATCATTCTTAGAGTTGTGGGAACTGGTGGTTGTTGTCTGGCCTGTCCAAATGTTTAAGGTCTTTTCCTTCAAAACCTGGATGTTGCTACTGCCTGTGTCAGTTTGTTTCTTCTGTAGCAACAAGTGGTGTAGGAAGAACCAACAGGCTGACCCAACACTGTTAAAGAAGCTGCCGTCAGTTGGAGATGATCAACTTTCTTGGGTGAGCAGGGCAATATTGATCTTGAGCTGAATGTTCAAGCACATACTCTTGTCTTGCGATGATGAAATTATCGTAAATTTTCCATTTGTCTTGGTAGTGGAGGTGCGGAAGAGTAAAATATGGACAAGTTTAATCCTTCTTTGAGTTCTCTCTCAGTTTCTGTATGTGTAACAAACTGATTGGGATCAGTGGAAGAACTGATTTCAAGTTTATACTTTGGTGGCACTTGACTTGTTGCTGTTAGTCAAGATGCTGTGATTTTGTTTGTTGGGTCTGGAGGGTTTGTGGATTTTACAGCAGCTGCCATAATCAATAAATAGCTGGAGGAAGGCAATAAACTAACTGTCCCTGCAACTGTAACTTGCTGTGTTAATCACACATTTTGGTAAGAAACCAATTGAACTCAACCAGTACACATTGTTCAATAGAGTGCATGGAGCAACAAAAATGAGGATAATTATATATCTGGTGTTAGACCTGGCACCATTGGCGTGGGTCTCCCCTGCACTTTTTGCCCTTGCTTCCTGTGTTTTTGCTGTGTGTTGGACTCCGTTTTGCTGGTCTTGATGCTTTGGGCACTTAGCCACTGCTGTCCAGTGCCAAAGTGTAAGTGCTCCCTTTGTAAATTGTTGTTATGGATTAGTGATTCCATGATTGGCATATTTGATTTACTTGTCAGACCCTAGCTGCACTGTGTGTGCCCAGGGCCTGTAAATCAAATGCTGCTAGTGGGCTGCAGCAACTGATTGTGCCACCCACAGAAGCAGCCTGTAAAATGTAACTCTGCCCTGCCATCACAGAGCCTGTGTGCAGTCTGGGACTGCCATGTCGACTTGGCAAGTGCACACACTTGCCAGTCCCTAAACCTTCCCTTTTCTGCATATTAGTAACCCCTAAGGTAGGCCCACGGTACCCCTGTGGGCAAGGTGCATTGTATGTGAAAGGTAGGACATGCCCTGATGTGTGTGGCATGTCCTGATAGTGAAATACTGCCAATTTCGTTTCTCACTATTGCAAGGCTACTTGTTCCCATAGGACACAATGGGGAGTTTGTTTATAACATCTTATAAACATAACTGGCCTGGGAACAAGGTAGGAAAATAATGTTTAGTATGCCTGAACTCAGAATGTTAAAGTGCATCTTTTAGTGAGGGTGATTTTTACATTCTGTGTTCTAAAATACCACTTTTTGAAAGTAGGTATTTTCTTGCCTAACCATCCAGTGTGCTAGGTTTGTGTATTGCATGTCTGGCTTTTGGATGACAGGGGCTGGAGAGGGGCAGTGGCTCCAAAGAACCTGATGAGTCAGGGCTGGGCTGAATAGGTCTGGTCTGCATTTGGAGTGGTGGGAGGAGTAGCACCTGCACCTGAATAGGGCTGTGCCTGCCTTCCACAATGACGGCTCCGCCCCCTGTGGTGTGTCTGGAGCCAGGGCTCACACTGACAATGGAGGTTGTTGTGCACTTGCAAAGTGCCCCACAGAACTGGTTTTGGCTGGGTACAGACACTCCCTGCCTTCAGAGAACGAAGGATTTTTGGGTATAAAAAGAGGGTCCCAGACCCCAGACTTTTAGATCATTTCTGGAAAATCAAGAGGAACCTTTGCCAAGGAGACGAGCCGGAGAAGCTGAGGAGGAATACTGCCCCTGTGCTATTTGCTGTCTAGGGTTGGCCTGCAGTGGCTACTTGCTGCAAAGGAAAGGAGAAAAGAACTTTGCTGTTTACTGTGTCCCCTGCTTGAGGAAGATCTCCAAGGGCTTGAAACTGAGCTTGTCTCCTGTTCTGAAGTCTCAGGGACACAAAGACTTCACCACCAGCTCCCCTGAACTTCCTTGCTGGGAGTTCTGACCTGCAAAGAGTTGCCTGCTGTTGTTTTGGACCTCTAGAGACTGTTTTCAGCTGGGAGCTGGAAGAATCCATGCATCGTCCCGGATCGTCGCATCGCATTGAGGCGCCAAGTTTGTCGCATCGTTGGGGGACGCAGTAAGAAACCGACGCATCACCTCCCCACGCAGTATGAAACCGACGCATCACCTCCTCTCCGGTAAGGAACCAACACTTCACCTCCCCTGCGCAGCAGTAAGTAACCGACGCATCACCTCCCCCGGAGCAAGGAACCGACGCATCACCTTCCCTGAGTGTAAGGAACCGACGCATCACGTTCCCTGCAGCCGTTTTGTTTGTTTGCGTGATACATCCCAGGTACTTTGTGTGAAAAGTGTCGCATCTGCAATTTGCTTTGAACTGAACTATTTCTACCATCTGAAAGTCATATTTTTATTACTGTATTGTGGATTTTTGTCGTTTGGTCTTGTTTTGGTATAGATAAAGATTACTCATTTTTCTAAACTGGTGTGGTGTCCATTTGTAGTGTTTTCACTGTGCCACTGTATGTGTTCACAAATGCTTTACACACTGCCTCTGAGATAAGCCAGTCTGCTTGTGCCAAGCTACCAAGGGTTATTTTAGGAGTGTATCCCCCTTACCCTGACCAGAAGCAAGGGTCCCTATTTGGACAAAGGTACCTACCTCTGCCAACTAGAGACCCCCATTTCTAACATTGGTGGTCAGCGGTGATTATCTGGACTTGCATTTGTGACTTACATAGAGTGATTGGTGTACACTACTTGTATAGTGCAGACCATTACACAACCACGTACATTTGGTAGAGTTTTTTTCCTTGGAATTTTTTGCATCTTGAGAACTGCCAATTTTCACCATGAGTAAACCAGCATCCATTGCATCTGTGGATATTGAATTTGAAGAGGAGAGGGTTGATACCTACACTGTGCCACAACTTAAGGCTGTCTGCAAAAAATTTAAAATCTCTGTGAGAGGCCTCACCAGAAAGGTGGAATACCAAAAGGCGCTGAGGGCCTGGTTGGAATCTAGGAATGCCAGTGAGCATACCGAAGAGCCTATTGTGGAGGGAGAGAATTTAGATGGGCAGCAGGAGGGGCTGTTGGGCCTGACTGGGGGTAAGTTGCCTTCCAGGGTGGGTAGCAGTGTTTCTTCAAAGGGTCTGTCTCCAGAGGAGTTGGAGGACAGGGAGAGAAGCAGAGTGCATGAATTGTAGCTTGCTAAGCTAAAGCTGGGGAGCCAGAGTGACTTAGATAATGAGAGATTGGAGTTGGAGAGCAAGAAATTGGCCATGGAGGAAAAGAAGATGCTTTTAGAGCATGAGAGAGGGTTGAGGGAGTTGGATCTGAAAGCAAAGAGTTTAGAGATCAATCCTTTTGGTGGCAGCACACCGTCAGTGCCTGGGCAAGGAAAGGTGTACATTCCCAAAGAAGTTATTAAGGATTTCATAAAGCATGAGGACAGTGGGCAATGGTTTAAGGCCTATGAAGTAGCTATGAGGTCCCACCGGGTCCCTGAGAGAAATTGGGGAGCAGGGTTGGGCAGCCGCTTCATCAGTGAAGGAAGGGAGACATTGCTAGCTTTTCCCACTGAGGATCAGATGTCCTATGCCCCCATGAAGGAAGCCTTAATAGCCAGTTATGGGTTCACCCCAGAGATTTATAGGCAGAAATTTAGAAACTGCAAGAAGCTGGAGCCAAGTACCTGGGTGGAATATGTATCTTATTTTTTGCAGAGCACTGGATGGATAGGTGAAGGGTAGCAAGGTAACTGATTTGCAGGGGCTCTATGATTTGGTTGCATGGGAGCACTTGTCTAGTAGTTGTTTTCCAGAGCTACGCCATCACCTGATTGATAGTAAGCTGACTGACCCCAGGAAGCTTGCTGTGGAGGCGGACCGCTGGGTCAGTACCAGGGTCCACAAAGGGCATGTGGGAGACTCCGCCAAAGGTGGGCAGGGTCCCCAGCAGAAGAGTGGGGGGGACAAGGGTAAACAAAAGGAGTTCCAAAAAGGGCCCCAAAGTAATCCCCAAGGGAACCAAGGTAAGGGTTTCCAGCCTCCCACTGAAAAGAAACCATGGGTCCCGACAGGTAAGCCTATTCAGAGGGGTCCCAAGACCTGTTTTAGTTGTGGTCAGGTGGGTCACTTCCGGGGGGATTCTGTGTCCCAAATCGTTTACCACACACCCACTGGTGCATCACCCTGGGAACTGGCTAGTGTAGCCTTAGGGGAGGAGTCGGGTGCCTAGAGCTCATTTGCCTGATAACACTAAAAAGTACAGGCAGTGGGTGACCATCAATGGCCATAGTGTGGAGGCTCTGAGAGACACCAGAGCTAGTGTGACAGCTGTCAGTTGTCGGCTGGTGTCTGAAGAGCAGGTGGTCCCCAACGCATTCTACCCAGTAGTTGCCGCTGACAATTCAGAGTGCCTCTGCAAAGTGGCACAGGTTCCCTTTGAGTGGGGGGGGTCTCAGGTACTTTGAGAGTAGCTGTGAGGCCAGCCATGCCTGTTGACTGTCTGCTAGGCAATTATTTGGAGAGCTCCCCTTGGGCGAAGGTGGAGCGGAGGTCTCATTTAGAGATGTTGGGTCTGCCTGAGTGGGCGTGTGTGACCACTCGGTCTATGGCAGCCGGTAAGGGCATTCAAGAGGACCTGGAGCCTGAAAGAGTGGCCCAGGTGCCTGCCAGGAAGAGAAGAGGCAGGGGGTGCGGGAAACCGCCCCCCGAAGTTCCCACAGTCCAGGAGGAGGCAGACCCTGAGGGGGATGCCCTGGAGCCTACAGGGTAACAAGTGGCTGAACTGGGGGACCTGCCTGAGCTGACCCATTGGCAGAAAGAAGGAGGGCCAACCAGGGAGGAGTTCTGCCAGGAGCAGCAGAAGTGCCCTTCTCTTGTTGGTTTGCGGCAACAGGCTGCAAACCAGGCAGCAAGTGATCAGTCCGGATCACATTGGATTTACTGGGAGAATGGTCTCCTGTATAGCGAGCCTAAGGTTGCTGAGTCTGGGTCAGCCCGTGTGCTGGTGGTACCCCAGCGCTTCAGAGCCTTCCTACTGGGGCTGGCTCATGATGTGCCTTTGGCAGGGCATTTGGGGCAAGACAAGACCTTTGAGAGGCTTGTCACCCACTTTTACTGGCCCCAAATGTGCAAGCATTCTGATGCTCACTGTAGGTCTTGCCAGACTTGCCAGGCAAGTGGTAAGAGTGGGAGGAAGTGCAAGGCTACTCTCCAACCTTTCCCTGTAGTCAGCACCCCCTTTGAGAGGGTGGGTATTGACATTGTGGGGCCTCTGGATCCCAAGACAGCCATGGGCAACAGGTTTATCCTAGTCTTGGTGGACCATGCCACCGGGTACCTGGAAGCCATCCCTCTCCGGACTGTGACGGCCCCCGTGGTGGGTCGTGCGTTGATGGGGATTTTCTCCCGTGTGGGGTTCCCCAGAGAGGTGGTGTCCAACTGTGGTACCAACTTCATATCGAAGCATATGAAGTCCATGTGGCAGGAGTGCGGTGTAACCTATAAGTTCACCACTCTGTACCACCCCGAAGGTAATGGGCTGGTTGAGAGATTCAACCGGACCCTAAAGGGCATGATTATGGGTCTTGAGGAACCCATGAGGCGTAAGTGGGACATCCTCTTACCATGCCTGCTGTTTGCTAATAGAGAGGGACCGCAGTAGTCCTTACGGTTCAGTCCCTTTGAACTCCTGTATGGGCATCCTGTAGGAGGACCTCTAAGTCTGGTGAAAGAAGGCTGGGAGAAAGCTCCCAGTAAACCTCCCCAGGATGTATATAGCTACATGCTGGCCTTCAGAAACCAGACTAAGCGCTTCAGGCAACTTGCTCAGGCGAACCTGGAAGCCAGCCAGGAGAAAATGAAACGCTGGTATGATCAGAATGCCACTCAGATCGAGTTTAAGCCTGGACAGAAGGTTTGGGTCATGGCCCCAGTGGAGCCTTGCGCGCTCCATGATAAGTGGACCGGACCATTTGAGGTGGTGGAGCGCAAGAGTAATGTCATCTATTTGGTGGATTTGCAGTCTCCTAGGAACCCTTTGCGGGTCCTGCATGTGAACCGCCTGAAGCCCCACTTAGAGAGGTATGAAGTGGGCATGATCCTAGCAACAGATCCTGAGATGGAAGAGGAGACCGAGCCTCTTCCTGACCTCCTGTCTGCAAAGGAGCAAGATGGGTCAGTGGACGGTGTGAACCTTTCTCCCGCCCTGACCCCTGAACAGCAGAGTGACTGCCGCCAACTGTTGGGACAGTTTTCTGATCTGTTCTCCCTGACCCCCGGTGTCACCCAGTGGTGCGTCCATGATGTGGACACTGGGGACAGTCCTCCAGTAAAACATAAGATTTACAGAGTGACTGACAGGGTCAGAGCTTGCATCAAGGAGGAGGTCTCCAAGATGTTAGCGCTAGGGGTGATTGAGCCCTCAAACAGCCCTTAGGCCAGCCCAGTGGTCTTGGTCCCGAAGGCTTCCGCACCCGGTGCCACGCCAGAACTACGGTTCTGTGTGGACTACCGAGGGCTCAATTCAGTCACCAGGACTGACGCGCACCCCATCCCCAGAGCTGATGAGCTCATCGATCGGTTGGGGGTTGCCCGGTACCTCAGTACGTTCGACTTAACGTTTGGGTACTGGCAGATCGCCTTAATTGATGGGGTAAGAGAGAGGTCAGCATTCTCCACACCAGATGGGCACTACCAATTCCGGGTGATGCCCTTTGGGATGAAGAATGCCCCTGCCACCACTCAGAGGTTGGTCAACCAGGTGTTGTTTGGGCTGGAGGATTTCAGTGCCGCCTACCTGAACGACATTGCAGTGTTCAGTGCCACTTGGGCGGAACATCTGCACCACCTCTGGGAAGTGTTGAAGGTGCTGCGGAGGGCAGGCCTCACGATCAAGGCAAGCAAGTGCCAGATCAGGCAGGGTTCAGTGGTGTACTTGGGACACCAGGTGGGGAGCGGCCAGGTGCCGCCCCTACAGCCCAAGATTGATACCAATCTGGCTTGGGAACCCCACAAGAGTCAGACAGAGGTGAGAGCCTTTTTAGGACTCACAGGGTATTACAGGAGATTTGTCAAGGGGTATGGCACCATTGTTGCCCCCTTGGCAGAGCTGACTTCCAGGAAGCAGCCCAAGAAAGTGAATTGGACTGACGCCTGCCAGAAGGCTTTTGACGCCCTGAAATCTGCCATGTGCACATCGCCCGTGCTTAAGGCACCCAACTTCTCAGAAGAGTTCATTGTGCAGACAGATGCTTCAGAGCATGGTGTGGGGGCTGTGCTCTCACAGCTGAATGAAGAGGGCCTAGACCAACCTGTAGCCTTCCTTAGTAGGAGGTTACTTCCACGGGAACAGAGGTGGAGTGCGATTGAGCGTGAGGCATTTGATGTGGTCTGGGCGCTGAAGAAGCTGAGGCCATACTTGTTTGGGACTCACTTCGGGGTTCAGACAGACCACAGGTCCCTCAGATGGTTGATGCAAATGAGGGGTGAGAATCCAAAGCTGTTGAGGTGGTCCATTTCCCTACAGGGGATGGACTTTACGGTGGAACACCGCCCTGGTACAGAACACGCCAATGCTGATGGTCTGTCCAGATTTTTCCACCTTAGTGAAGAGAACTCCCAAGAGGGTGGGTAGTTCTCCCCACATTTCAGCTGGGGGGGACACGTGTTAGACCTGGCACCAATGGCGTGGGTCTCCCTTGCATTTTTTTGCCCTTGCCTCCTGTGTTTTTGCTGTGTGTTGGACTCCTTTTTGCTGGTCTAGATGCTGTGGGCACTTTGCCACTGCTGCCCAGTGCCAAAGTGCAAGTGCTCCCTTTGTAAATTGTTGTTATGGATTAGTGATTCCATGATTGGCATATTTGATTTAATTGTCAGACCCTAGTTTAGTGCACTGTGTGTGCCCAGGGCCTGTAAATCAAATGCTGCTAGTGGGCTGCAGCACTGATTGTACCACCCACAGAAGCAGCCTGTAAAATGTAACTCTGGCCTGCCATCGCAGAGCCTGTATGCAGTCTGGGACTGCCATGTCAACTTGGCAAGTGCACACACTTGCCAGTCCCTAAACCTTCCCTTTTCTACATATTAGTCACCCCTAAGGTAGGCCCAAGGTACCCCTGTGGGCAGGGTGCATTGTATGTGAAACGTAGGACATGCCCTGATGTGCGTGGCATGTCCTGATAGTGAAATACTGCCAATTTCGTTTTTCACTATTGAAAGGCTACCTGTTCCCATAGGACAGAATAGGGAGTTTGTTTATAACATCTTAAAACATAACTGGCTCTGGGAACAAGGTAGGAAAATAAAGTTTAGTATGCCTGAACTCAGAATGTTAAAGTGCGTCTTTTAGTGAGGGTGATTTTTACATTCTGTGTTTGAAAATACCACTTTTAGAAAGTAGGTATTTTCTTGCCTAACCATCCAGTGTGCCTCTGCTAGGTTTGTGTAGTGCATGTCTGGCTTTTGGATGACAGGGGCTGGAGAGGGGCAGTGGCTCCAGAGAGCCTGATGAATCAGGGCTGGGCTGAATAGGCCTGGTCTGCATTTGGAGTGGTGGGAGGAGTAGCACCTGCACCTGAATAGGGCTGTGCCTGCCTTCCACAATGACGGCTCCGCCCCCCTGTGGTGTGTCTGGAGCCAGGGCTCACACTGACAATGGAGGTTGTTGTGCACTTGCAAAGTGCCCCACAGAACTGGTTTTGGCTGGGTACAGACACTGTCTGCCTTCAGAGAACAAAGGATTTTTGGGTATAAAAAGAGGGGCCCAGACCCCAGACTTTTAGATCATTTCTGGGAAATCAAGAGGAACCTTTGCCAAGGAGAAGAGCCGGAGAAGCTGAGGAGGAATACTGCCCCTGTGCTGTTTGCTGTCTGGGGTTGGCCTGCAGTGGCTACTTGCTGCCAGGGAAAGGAGAAAAGGACTTTGCTGTTTGCTGTGTCCCCTGCTTGAGGAAGATCTCCAAGGGCTTGAAACTGAGCTTGCCTCCTGTTCTGAAGTCTCAGGGACACAAAGACTTCACCACCAGCTCCCCTGAACTTCCTTGCTGGGAGTTCTGACCTGCAAAGAGGTGCCTGTTGTTGTTTTGGGCCTCTAGAGACTGTTTTCCGCTGGGAGCTGGAAGAATCCATGCATCGTCCCGGATCGTCGCATTGCATCGAGGTGCCAAGTTTGTTGCATCATTGGAGGACGCAGTAAGAAACCGACGCATCACCTCCCCACGCAGTAAGAAACCGACCCATCACCTCCTCTCCGGTAAGGAACTGACGCTTCACCTCCCCTGCGCAGCAGTAAGGAACCGACGCATCACCTCCCCCGGAGCAAGGAACCGACGCATCACCTTCCCTGAGTGTAAGGAACCAACGCATCACCTACCCTGCGGCCCGTTTTGTTTGTTTGCGTGACGCATCCCAGGTACTTTGTGTGAAAAGTGTCGCATCTGCAATTTGCTTTGAACTGAACTATTTCTACCATCTGAAAGTCATATTTTTATTACTGTATTGTGGATTTTTGTCGTTTGGTCTTGTTTTGGTTTAGATAAAGATTACTTCTTTTTCCAAACTGGTCAGGTGTCCATTTGTAGTGTTTTCACTGTGTTACTGTATGTGTTCACAAATGCTTTACACACTGCCTCTGAGATAAGCCTGTCTGCTCGTGCCAAGCTACCATGGGGGTGAGCAGGGGTTATTTTAGAAGAGTATCCCCCTTACCCTGACTAGAAGCAAGGGTCCCTCTTTGGACAAAGGTACCTACCTCTGCCAACTAGAGACCCCCATTTCTAACATCTGGTATTAGGTAGTTAATTGGAGTGTCAGATAAAGACCTGAAAGATCAGTTGATCCTACCATAAAACAAAAACTAGGGAATTTAGGAAAGAGTCTAACCAAGAGAAGTTTGAGGGAGAGGCTTTGTTGGCGATGGACAGTCATGCATGTGGCAGGAGCGAATAAAGCCATTAAACATCGGTGCCACAACTTCTCAGTATGAAGGTGTCTGGGCAAATTTATTAGAATTATGGTTCCTCATTCCAAGCAGATGAAGGAGGTGCACATTGCACATGAGATTGCTATAGATGTTGGGGTCAAATTAGTTTGTTTATGAGGGTCTTCTCTGATAGCTTGTACTCATAATAGAGTACGATTCCACTCACAAGAGATGATAGAGTACATGAAGTATGGGGTAGTTGAGCATACTCATGCCCCATACAAGTTACTATCTTTAATCCAAGAGACCTGTTCAACTGATTAATGGGTTACTGAAAAATAGCTTACAAATGGCACGTTTTACTGGCCTTGTCATACAGATACCTTTTATTGTAGCAGGGGAAGGGCTCGTGGAACACAGTTGTTTGGTTGGATCGGAACGTGTAATGTCAATTTGGACCATTTACTAATGAACGCGGAGGCTAAGCAGTTACAAGCAGTATTATGGTTGTACATGTGGTGCAAGAGAAAGAACTGTGCACGTGTTTGCTTCTGTGTGTCGGAATGTGTTTGCTTAGGAAGTAGTGGTGAAGCAAGGGTGCCATGGGCCTTGGCGCAGGCGAGGTGTATGGACCCCATTTTCCCATGCGGATAGTGGAAAAGAGGCCCCAGAGATACAGAGGGCCCCTCACGCTCCTGTGCCCCGGTGTTACTGAATCTGCTGCATTTTTGATGGCTACACCTCTGGTTGGAATTTGCGATTGCATGGTGTGATGTATGTGGTGTGTATGTAGTTATGTATATATTGAGTGTTGTTGCTGGGTTGTGCGTGTAGGATATGTGAGTAGTAACTACTCATCCATCTACTTAGAAGACATGGAATGTACTTCACTTTCAGCTGTGTCTGTTTCTTCACACTCAGTCAGACAGGAATAAATATACTCCTGTTCTTATTTTTATGACAACATGAGTCGCTTGTTCATAATCCACACCTTTTCTTCGAGTAAAATGATAAGAATATGAAAAGCCACATATTACACCCTGTATGCATGTGCGTGCAGACTGATGAAATCCACATTAGCATACATTTGAAATTAATTTGTATTTAAGCTTTCTTATATATCTTCAATCTGCTATACTGTAAGTAAAGGAAGCGATAGAGAAGCCAGGCTAGCATAGTTGTTTTGTGAAATGCCATGTTGCCTCTGCTTTCCAGCTGCCCTCTAGCAGGCAATGCTAATAGTGTGCACAGGGCAGCAGGGAATGCCAGATTGCCTATAGAAGTAGCAAACACTCCCCACTGCCATGTAAAATGTACGAAACACTAAATGAACATCTGGACAATGCTGGATGCTTGGCCGGGTGTAGAATAGGTCTTTAGACCATATATTTTACATAGCAATATATATATATATATATATATATATATATATATATATATATATATAATTTTATATTTATACTTTGGAATTTTATATTGGGACAGGAATGATGTATATTGACCCATTGGAGGGTTTTATCATAATAATTGAACTACCAGGACCATAATGCACCAGGAACGATTTCGTCATGGAAGCTCAATTAAGGGCAACATTTTCAATAAAATCAGGTGTGAACATTCTGGCAATCAGGAATGACGAACTGCCGTTTGTACCTGTGAGCAAGGTGGAGTCACCGGAACGCGTAGGGGAGGCCTGCATTGTTTCGTGTGCCATACCATAATAAAGAAGATTGTAGCCAGTACGTGAGTGCATCTCTTTCTTCTCCGGGCCTTGTGAGGAGTCTTGTAAGCATATATGGCATATATATATATATATATATATATATATATAATATATCATCCAAAGGTTGTCCACAAATGAAGGCGCACATGATGTCAGGCAACCCGGCTTTCACAGCAGGGTCCTTCATTTGCAAAAACAGCAGCTGCTTCCGGACACTTCATGTTACACCCAACGCATTTCGGAATTAAGTATTCCTTGTTCACGGGTAATGTGACCGGCAGATGCAGTTACTCCCAAGTCTCAATGCGTGATTACACCCTCTAATGGGACTCCTCCTCCCATCGCTTTCTGGGACTTGTGGTTCCTGCTAAAATATTACCCTGATGGGTTCTGTCGTGGCACAGTTCTTTTCAAAGGCTCTCCATAGAGCCTCCCGTTGCGAAAGCCAATCCTTAATATGCAGCCTGACGTCCTGTTACAACGATGTCTGTGTATCAGACTTCAACAGTCCACTTCTCATGCTGTGATGGTGCCGTCTTCCCGGCCTGGACAGACCAGTAATTATCATCCAAAGGTTGTCCACAAATGAAGGCCCACACAATATCAGGCAACCCGGCTTTCACAGCAGGGTCCTTTATTTGCAAAAACAGCAGCCGCTTCCGAACACTTCATGTTACACCCAACGCGTTTCGGAATTAAGTATTCCTTGTTCACGGGTAATGTGACCGGCAGATGCAGTTACTCCCAAGTCTCAATGCGTGATTACACCCTCTAATGGGCCTCCTCCTCCCATCGCTTTCTGGGACTCGTGGTTCCTGCTAAAATATTACCCTGATGGGTTCTGTCGTGGCACAGTTCTTTTCAAAGGCTCTCCATAGAGCCTCCCGTCGCGAAAGCCAATCCATAATATGCAGCCTGACGTCCTCTTACAACGATGTCTGTGTAGCAGACTTCAACAGTCCACTTCTCATGCTTTCACAAGGTTCAAACATTGCATGAGGAAAATATCAACTTGGATGACCGAGAATTGCTTGCGATTAAATACGGATAAAACTGAAGTCTTATTTTTCAATCAACCATCAGCCCCACCATCTGCCCTATGGTGGCCTGCTGAGCTCAACCCTCCGCCTATTCCTGTACAATCGGCCAGGAATCTTGGGTTTAAATTCGATGATACCCTCTCATGGAAGACCCAAATAAACCATGTATCATCGTCCTGCTTTTGGAAAATGAAGGCCTTGCGGAAATTCCTCTATTTTCTACCTTTGGACTGCAGAAAAACAATAGTCCATGCACTGATTACGTCACAATTGGACTATGCAAATAGCCTGTACTTAAGTCTGCCAGCTTATTTAATAAGAAAACTGCAGACGATACAAAATGCAGCAGCCAGGCTTATCAGAAATGTCCTGTTGCGTCATCACATATCTCCTCATTTACGGAGCCTTCACTGGCTTCCAGTGAAAAGAAGGACAGAATTCAAGGCATTAACACTGGCCTACAGAGCAGTTAGAAACACTGGCCCTCAGTATCTAAGGAAGAGACTTCGTAAATATCACCAGTCCAGGAACCTGAGGTCCAATCACCATGAACTTCTTGCTATACCCCGCTCTAGGGCCAGAATAGGAGGACGGTCCTTCGCCCTCAGAGCAGCAACCTTATGGAACTCCATGCCAGAATATATTAGGAAAGCCAACTCAGAACTCACATTTCGTAAATCTTTGAAGACCTGGCTCTTTGGTCTCCCATAGCACCCTGAGGTCGCCCGCACTTTGCCCTTCTTCTCTGCTACCAGCGCCGGGACACCCCTGTTGGGGGTAGCTGCGCGCTTTATAAAATACAATAACATAACATAACATAACATGCTGTGATGGTGCCGCCTTCCCGGCCTGGACAGACCGGTAATTATCATCCAAAGGTTTTTTTTTAAATACATTTTTATTAAACATATGCAATTTACAAAAGTATCATCAGTGAGCACTTATATTGGAGTAACCGACTCAACAACACGTGGCAATGATATATGTATCTTTCAGTTACGACATATAAAAGGATCTGCATATGACAGTAGAGTATCACACTTATATACAGGAGAATTGTACATTCAGCATTCGGCATTACCTGGGGACTCAACCTGCTCGATAGATCGCAGGTACTGTAGTAGTGGTTCCCATATGTCATTAGGTCTAGAGGCGGTGGGGAGTTCTTCCGCATATAGCACCAGGTTATCCCGGCAGACCGCCAGATCTTGCAGCCACCGTGCAGTTGACGGCCCAGCTGTGCCCTCCCACGTCATCGCCACACGTCTCTTGGCCATGAGCAAAGCCACCCTCACCAGCTTGCCTGTAACCCCCATCACAGATGGCACTAAACCCAGCAGGCACACCTGTGGCGATCACTGCAGTTCCAGACCAACCATTTTAGACTGTGTGCGAATCACGCCATCCCAAAACAACGCTACCCTGCGACACTCCCAGGACAAGTGCCAAAAATCAGCATCTGCAACTCCACATCTCTTACAGGTGTCAGTGTCTCTAAGCCCATGTTTAAATAGCTTGTGTGGAGTATAATACGTTTGGTGGAGATATTTGAAATGAATAATACGGACGTTGCCATTAGACGTAAGAGCCCCGGTGAGCTGGCAGCAATATTCCCAGTCCTGTAATGTCAGCGGCGGAGTTAGCTGAGCATTCCATTTCTCTAAACTTTTATTGTGTAGCATCGGCTTCTCTGCTCTAGCGGATCGATATAGCTTGGTGAGAAGTTTACGGCGTGTTGGACTGACAAGCAGGACGTGAAGAGTTTGTAGTGTTGGAGGTTCCGCAGGGAAAGTGGGATAGTGGGCCTGTATCGCTTTCTTTAATCTGTGGAATAGGAATATAAACAATGGTGTTTTGTTCTGTATAAAACTTAGATCACTGTCAGTTAAAAATACGCCATCAGGGAATAGGTCTTGCATTCTGACTATTCCTATCTGTTGTAATGTGCGCATAGAACCCACCTCATGTGTCACTGACAGATTTGAATGACACACGAGAGGCAGTAGAGGAGAATACAGTGGTAGTTTCCCTGCCATGTGACCTATTGCCTGCCAGGCCCCTATAGTGGTGTCAACAGTGTTGATTTCAGAGCGGGGGGGTCTGTCGTTTGGTGTGCATCAACATGGAGCTCAGTGGAATAGGGTGGGCGCCTCCATCCTCCACCGCCACATGTGGGATGAAATCATGAGCGCCAAACCAATAGTGGGCATATTGTGCGTGAGCGCATAGGTAATACAGATAGAAGTCGGGCACGCTAAAGCCCCCATGTTTGTAATCCAGAGTAAGTGTTTCCCAGTTCACGCGGGCTTGTTTGCCCCCCCAGATAAGCCTGAGGAGTAAAGAGCGCACAGTTTTAAAAAAATGTTTAGTTAGCGGGATCGGTATGTTAATAAATAGGTATAAGAATTGGGGCAGCACAACCATCTTAATAAGAGCGTTGCGGTCGGCTAGTGATAGTGGAAGTTTCACCCATCTGTCCACCTGCTGCTCCAATTTCACACATGCAGGGCCGTAATTCTCGCGAATGACCGTGTCCGGGTCTCTGTGTACCCATATCCCCAAATATTTCACGGGGTCCACGGACCACTCAAGTGGGAATTCAAGTTCGTGAGGTATGGTGCATTCTGTCAGCGGTACTACCACCGATTTGGCCCAGTTAATATGCAGGCCTGAGAACAATCCGAACCGAATATACTCCCGCAGTACTGGTGCCATGAAAGTGTGTGGTTCTCGTATAAAAAGGAGCATGTAATCGGCGTATAATGAAATGCAGACAGGGCGGTGGGCAAAGCGGAGGGCCGAGGCTCGATGGCGTTGCCTAATAATACAGGCCAGAGGCACAAGTGTTAGTGCAAAAAGAAGGGGCGAGAGGGGGCATCCCTGACGCGTCCCTCTAGTGATGTATATAGGGTCAGACGTGCTACCCTCCACTCGGATGCGTGCCGTAGGATCAGTATACAGCAGGCGTATCCATTGGACAAAGATAGGGGGGAAACCCATTCTACGCAGGATGTAAAAAAGATAACTCCATTCTATAGAGTCAAAGGCCTTGGCGGCGTCTAGCATGACAGCCGCCGCCTTTAGCCCGGGATCTAGAAGGTGAAAGGTGGCAAAGAGAGTGCACAGGTTATGCGAGGTAGACCACGTGGGGATAAAACCAGACTGGTCCGGGAGGACCAGGCCCTGCATGAGCGGCTGCAACCTGGCGGCCAAGATTTTGGCCAGAATCTTGGCGTCAGTGTTGATGAGCGACAGTGGCCGATATGAGTCGCAGCGATAGGGCGGTTTATCCTTCTTAAGAAGTGTGATAATCAGAGCTTCCCGAAGTGTTGGCGGCAGTTTACCAGAGTCATAGGCCTCAGAGTACATTTCCAGGAGATGGGGAGTTAGTTCTTCTGCATATTCTTTATAAAATTCACTAGGGAAGCCATCAGGGCCGGGGGCTTTTTTGTTTGGGAGGGCTTTAATTGCAGCGCGGACATCCTCTTCCGTAATCGGCTGACTGAGAAACTCCCGCTGCCCATCCGATAACCAAGCAATGGCGATATCTGCCAAATATGCATCTAAGTCATTATTGTCAGCCTCCCCCTGTGAAGTGTATAGATCCGCGTAGGAATTTCGGAACTGTGCTAAAATTCTGGGGTACTGTAGTGGTCATGGCCAGTTGCATCTGTGATCTTAGGGATAGTGTGTTGGTTCATACGATCTATAATCTTTTGGGCCAGGCGTCGCCCTGGTCGCCCCCCCCTCCCCACAAGCACGGGCAACATGGCGTCTGGAAATATACTTAACTTCCCTCTCTGCTAGCTCGGTGTATTCCAAGGCGGCCTCTTTAATGGACGCCAGTGTCTGAGCGCAGAGGGAGTTCTCATAGTCACGCTCAAGTCCATGCAGTGTGGTTTCAAGTTTAGAGAGCTGTCCACGTAAATCTTTCAAGATGCCAGCGGACGTGCTAATGCAAGTGCCCCGAATGGTGGCTTTGAATGCCTCCCAGAGGGTCAGTGCATTGTCCACTGAGCCCTTGTTGTGGGTGAAGTATTGCGCGATGGCTTTGCGAATAGTGAGGACATAGAGAGGGTCGAGCAGGGCCTCAGAACGAAGGCGCCAGGTGTAAGAACGGCGCGCAGTGTTCGGAAACTGTAGGGCAATGCGGACTGGGTTATGATCAGACAATGTGCGGGTTAACCCCTCTATCTGGGACACCCAACCTCCCGCTGATTCGCTCAGCAGCCAGTAGACTAGCCGAGACCAGCTGCCATGCACCGTGGAAATATGTGTGCCCTCCCGCTTTTCAGTATTTCTCTGGCGCCATACATCTATCAGCCCCAACTCAAACATTCCCTCATTAATGACCTGGGCAGCCCTAGGGGACTGGCCATCTCTGCCACTCGGCTTGTCACTCCTGGGGTCTAAATGTGTATTGAGGTCACCCCCCCATAGTATCACAACCTCAGGCCAGCCGCGTAATGTAGAGATGATGCGCTAAAAAAAACGGGGTCATCTATATTTGGGCCGTATGTGTTCACAATTGTAATTAAACTGCCCGCTAACTTCCCATGTACGATGGCATATCGTCCGGCATCATCTATACAGGTTTTGATCATGGTGAAAGGAAGGTGTTTCTTGACAAGCGTAAGCACTCCTCGCGAATAGGAAGAGTATGAGGAGGCCAAACGATCGCTAGACCACTGTGCCCCAACCTGCACTTCCGACTGCGGAGTCAGGTGTGTCTCCTGCAGCAAGGCGATTGTAACCTCATGACGATCCAGATATGCTAAGACCTGATGGATCTTTTTTGGTGTATTGAGCCCCCGCACCTTCCATGTGAGACAAGTAATTAAAGTGTGACCAGGATGTAGAGCAAGAATAGATTATACATTGAGCATGATACAACTACAGTGCTTGAAAGTACATATACAGTTATCCCAGTAGCAACAATGAAATTAGCCACGTAAACAAACCCTTTAGAGTCCCCCCCGCCCCCCCGTCATCCCCCACCCACTTTAGCGACCCCAACATGCCAAAGCCATCCCGAACCTCCCAAAATAGTCCCCGAGTGTAGCACCAGTGGGGGTAAACAGCACAATACCCCTCCCGTTGTGGTGGGAGGTGGCCGAGCAAGAGTGATAACATTACCTAGCCATTATTGCGTATTATCAGGAAATAATAAGCGGTCTACCCATATACTAAGAATATAAGTCACATAAAGTGGGGAGTTACCCAGCAGCACAATTCAAGTCGATACTTAATTGTTCATGTCCCATTTGTTAAGTCTCACTGCAGCGAGTAAGCGGGGTCACCCCAAAGACAAATCAAAACAGGGGGGTGGGCAACATCCATGACTCACGTGCCCCGTTAGAGTCATTGTTCATCTGCCATTCCACTAGTAGCCCCGCCGTCTCCGTTTGCTGCAGTGGCGGGGGACCGACTGCGGCGCTTGAGAGTCTTCGCAAAGTCCATTGCTGCCTTTGGAGTGGCGAAAATCCTGGGCTTCCCATTGTCGTCGATGCGCAGCCGCGCAGGGTAGAGCATGGCATAGGATATCTGTGCCGAGATGAGAAGTTTTTTAACAGGCTGGTATTCACTTCGGGCTTCCTGCACAGCTGCAGTGAAATCAGGGTAGAAGGCAAGGGTGTTGCCTTCATGTGTTATATTACCTTTCTCACGGGCCATGCGGAGGACGGCGTCGCGGTCCCGGTAATTTAATAAACGGGCAATGATGGGACGCGGTGGCGTGCCAAGAGGGGGACGAGTAGCCAGAGAGCGATGGGCCCGCTCCACAATCAATACTGTCGTGTAGTTCCTATAGTACACATGCAGGACCTGCGCGTTTGGATAACATAAACTGTGGGCTTGGTGTTAGACTGACTCTGTGCACCCCCACCGTATATGTTAGCCTGATTTGCATTAGCTAGCTCACAGTGCCACTAGAATCTCCTCTCATCAGGGAGAGATTAGTTTCTGGCAACCTTAGACCATGACAACCCAAATTCCTCAGAATCGTGGAAACAATATACTACCTTTCGCTCAGTCACTCGTGCTTACTTATTCGGTTTGTCTCAGAGAGTTACACAGAATAAACAGTCTGGGTTTTTCAATAAGTATTTATTGAACAGTTGTTATTCTAGTGTAAAATATATGTGCTGCGGCAACCAGCAGACAATAGCAGAGATATATTATCAGCAGTACGATAAAAGCAAAGGGATAGAACAGTTCTACCATATTGCAATAGTCATGAATACATACATGAATATAAAAAGCATTATGAAAAGTGCACATACTCCTACGATGCCTAACTTGATGTACCTGAGTGTACCTAGCATATGTGTAGGTCTTAAAGCCTAAGAGCCAAGAATCCTTCTAGGATTTAGTCGAACCCCCATACCTGAATAAAGAGAGTGTGGGACCCCATTCTGGTCTCGAGTTGGACACCCGCAAGGGCTGTGTCAGACCGCTGTCAGCTGGAGCGACTGCATGCAGGAGCCTCAGCGTCTCTGGTCAGTGTGTCAGCATGGAAGTCTCGGTTCCTTCTGTCTTACCGGGGTAAGATGTGGTGTATTTATACCCTGAAGACTCTAGTTGCTTCGTATGGTTTGTATTGGCCATGTTAGACGTGAGGAAGACATCAGGGGTGAACTTTGTACATACATATTATGCAGGGGGTGTATTCCTAGAGAGCCATGCATAATTGATGAGTACAGTGTGGGCCTGTGTTTGGGAAAAACCCTGCTGTATTCAAAACCCCAGAATAGATAACGTTCAGCCCTCAGAGCACGTTGTGTACTAGTGAGGACCAATGTAGGTGAAAGATCATGCCTATATAAGGAATTATGACTATAATAGGACATGTACAGTTATGACCATAATAGGGCATATGCAGCTTTGACCATAATAGGGCAAGTATGAATATGACCGTATTAGGGCAAATATGAATACGTCCATTTTAGGGCATGTATGAACGGGTCTACATTAGGGCCTCTATACGGGACATAACAATACCTGTGACAGGTGTTCTGCACCGAAAATGTCACGGATAAGGTTCTCCACGTAAGTCTCAAGGCGGCCAGTGTTCGTGGATTCTGGCAGGCCTGTGATGCGCACATTGTTACGTCTTGATCTGGCCTCCAAATCCTCATTGCGTGCTTGTTTAACAGCCAGTACTCTCTCCATGGATGTCGCTCTCGTGGTCTGTTGCAAGCCATCTTCAGCATCTGAAATGCGTGTTTCCGCCTCCCCCAGGCGCAGCGCATGTTTATCAAGTTTCTGCGACATATGATCCATTATCAATCTTCCCGTCGATAGACTGCAGACTGGCTTGGACTGCGAGGAGGGTTTTGTCAATGTTAGACAATTGATCGCCAGGCTCGTCAAGTTCGGAGTCTGAAGCAGCTTCTTGGGAAGTTTTGGTTGACCTACGGGGCTCGAAAGTGAACCGCGGCTGGTTGCGCTCTGATTTCCCCATAGCGATATCACTTGGCCACAGCGCAGCAGAGAGGGGGAAGCGTCACAGTTAAGAGGGCGCCCGCGACGCTCTGACCAGATTCTCCTGCGGCGGGATCAGAGAACAGGAGGGGGGCCCAGCGTGAGAGACAATGAGCCGCGCTCAATGGTAGCACCGCAATCAAAGCAGCAGGGACGCAGCAAATAGTCAGGCAGCAACAAAAAAGGAGCCTATCAAGCTGTCAGTAGGCCCGCACAGCGTCCAGCAATCCGCCACGTGTCTCCCACCGTAGCCAGCCACCTCTGCCAGCGGCGTCAATTATGCAGGGGCAGTGCGTCTTCCTCTGGTCCAGCACCTAGGCCTGTAAGTGGTCCTGGCTCGGGAATTTAACGGGGGAGAAGTGGCCCCATAGGGTATTGCGGGGGGAAACGCCTCAGCATGACTGGGCCAACGTTGGTGGAAGGAGATGGCAGTGCGCAGTCCATCCAGATCCGCAACACAACTACCAGCTGTCCGCGGTGAGTTGAGGTGACTATGCCAGCAGGGGCCGTCCCAGGGCGCGTGGAGGCGGATGAGCCAGGGAGGGAAGGATCACCCACAGCCAGCAGTTACAGGCACCCCACGACCTCAGCAGTTCTCCTTTCAGTGGGGATCCCGCCCCACGCCGCAACACAGGAGAAGGGACTGGAGAGCCACCAGGCCGCCGATAGGATAGGCCATGGCCGACCAGCCATCAGGCGGAGCGCACCACACCGATCCGCCGTCCAGGATCGCAGGCGGTGATAGTCTGGAGCGCACACAGTGCTCAGGACTTGTCGCGTCAGGAGATCAGTCCGCAGGCCGCGGGACCAGCAGCATGGAAGGCCCAACCAATGCAGGTGAGAGAGGCCCTGCGGTACTCAGCAGCGGTTAGGCCTCAGTTAGGGTGGGCACGCACCGCAGCACGTACCCGGTGCCCAGGCTCAGTACACAGCGACAGCCCGCGGTCGCCCCGTCGCAGGTCAGACCAGCAGCACCAAGCAGCGGGGGACCGACACCGCCGATCCCAGCCCGCAGCCGGCACTCCGCACAGGCTGGAGCCAGAGGCCGGTACGTGCCCCAGTCAGGACGGGAAACCCGCACTAGAGCGCTCGCCACTCCCGGCCCAGCCAGCACAGCCCACCGGATACCAGCCGGGCAGCGAGACCACCCCCCGCAACACCCCAGCTGCAGCCGATGCAACTCAGAGCTTACCGCACCTTCGCGTCTAGAGCCCGAACCAGGCTGCCATTTTGGGTGTCGCAGGCCTGAAAAGCCGCAGGCCCCTCTCACGGCTCCTTGAGCACAAGGAAGACAGCTCTGCCCGATGTTAGCTGCCCAGAGCACTCCGCCACACATCCGCTGCAGGTAGGGCTTTGATTGATGGCAGGAAAGTGAGGATAGTGTGTGGATTGTTAGCTCGGCCGGCGGAGCTGCTCTACAGAGCGGCCATCTTGCCTAGCGCCCTCTAGCGCCCACCCAATTATCATCCAAAGGTTGTCCACAAATGAAGGCGCACACGATGTCAGGCAACCCGGCATTCGCAGCAGGGTCCTTTATTTGCAAAAACAGCAGCCGCTTCCGGACACTTCATGTTACACCCAACGCGTTTCGGAATGAAGTATTCCTTGTTCACGGGTAATGTGACCGGCAGATGCAGTTACTCCCAAGTCTCAATGCGTGGGAGTGAGTTGTCGTGTTCGCAGTTTGTCTAGGAGAAAGGGCGAAAAGCCCAAAACGCGTCGGCATTGAACTGCGGCAAATGTATCTGCTGAAGAGCTTCCCTGATCGTTATTTACCTACCTGGGAGTGCATCATGCCTACCTAGGGGCAACTCCTTTTCTTCTCATTAATACGGCCGGCCCGGTCATGTGATGACCCAGCCGCAAGAACAGAGCGGGTCCGTGGCTGATTTATTGGGACAGTCATAGTGGACCAGGAGGTGATTGTGAGCACTGGGGGAGCACTTATTTGGTGAATACTTGGTTGAAAACAACTTTTTTAACGGCATATCGACAACGAACCACATGGGTTAAACATTTATGAACTTCCAGTCCCAGGATGCTTTGCGAACTTTTCACCTGAGTGTGATGATGAATAAAAGAGGGAAAATACTGGGAGTGAGTTGTCGTGTTCGCAGTTTGTCTAGGAAAAAGGGCGTAAAGCCCGAAACGCGTCGGCAATGAACTGCTGCAAATGTATCTGCTGAAGAGCTTCCCTGATCGTTATTTACCTACCTGGGAGTGCATCACGCCTAGGGGCAACTCCTTTTCTTCTCATTAATACGGCCGGCCCGGTCGTGTGATGACACCGCCGCAAGGACAGAGCGGGTCCGCGGCTGATTTATTGGGACAGTCATAGTGGACCAGGAGGTGATTGTGAGCACTGGGGGAGCACTTATTTGGTGAATACTTGGATGGAAACAACTTTTTAGGATTGTAACGATTTTTATTGATTTTGGTTTACAACACCCTGCGCCTACATCCATTGGCCGGCGAGGTAGCTGAGAGTCAGGGGGAGGGAGGAGGGGGAGAGAGAAGTGGAGGGGTTAGGGAACATAATCCATATCAACAGTAAACAATGAGTAAAGAAAACAATACGTGCTCTTGTCACAATTGTTGTAGTCGTCACTCCTTCTTTTCCCCTGGGTCTACTATGGGGGTAGAGGGTGTAATCTGCAGTATACGCAAATAAATCGGGCACATGAGTTGCCGGAATTCTCCCAAAAGGTGCTTAATGCATGTTCCCCATCTTTTTTCGAACTTGGGTAAGGTATGGCTAGTGGCGGCTGTCAATTTCTCCATCCCCAGTAAGTCCCAAAGCTTGTGAATCCAATCTGTATGTGTTGGGACTACATCCGTACCCCATTTGGATAACAGAACTTGCTTTGCTGCACTTTTCGGAGTGTAATGTATAAGTTTGGACATTGGGTAACCCCAACAGTACATAGCTGGGAAAGCGGGGTATTTCTGTATTGAACATCATGTCAATGTCAGCCAGGACTTCCTTCCAATACCTATGAAGTTTGGGGCAGTGCCACAGCAGGTGGGTGAGTGTGCCTGAATGAGCGCAATGTCTCCAACATGTGTCTACCCTTCCCCTCTGCCATTGAGCCAGACGGGTCGGGGTATAATACCAGTAGTGTGCTAATTTTAACAGTGTTTCTTTACCAGCAGCGCTAGTGGCAGAGATGCGTGCACGGTGCAAGATATCTGTCCATTCCTTATCTATAAAATTGCGTTCGCACTCCCGCTCCCATCTCTTCCTAGCTGGAGTCTGTAGAGGTGAGGTCTGTGTATTTAAGAATGAATATATGTTTGATAAAATGCGGGAATCATCTTTCCTGGATAAAAGCCAGCATTCAAACAGTGTTAGTTGTCTACTGGCGTGTGGCCTGATTGCGGGAAGAGACACCCAGTGTCGGACTGCCAGGTAATGCCAGAACTCTGAGTCCGGGAGCCCAAAGTCTTGTTGGAGCACACCAAAATCCAACAGGCCTCAAACATCAAATAGGTCTCCAATCCTTTTGCACTGCACCTCTTGCCAGCATGCAAAAGCTTTCTCTTGCATGGCCTGAGGGAAGTCTGGGTTCCCTATGATTGGTGTGAGTGGAGAGATCCGCGTGGATAACTGGTGAGCGGAATACACCTTGTCCCAGCCCCAACAGTGGCTCTGACCACTGGCGATATATACATGCCCGGCGGGCGATGCTTACGTTGGAACCACGGGATCTTCCAAATATGGATTCCCGCCACCGCCTGATCCAGGAAGCACCAGTGTTTTTCGGTCATTGGGCGCTGCCATTCGACTATATAGCTTAACTGGGCAGCCTGGTAATATTTTGCCAGATTTGGTATACCCAGTCAACCCTTGGCAAGTGGCAGATATGCTCGCTCTTTTGCCATACGGGCCCATTTACCCGCCCATATGAAGGTTTAAAGGGAACCTGTAACTTCTTCAAAATGAGCGCGGGGGTGGCAACGGCATCACCTGCATAAGATAGAGAATTTTCGGCAGCAGGGTCATTTTTACCGCTGCTATGCGGCCCACCCAGGAAAGGGGACTGCCATGCCAATATTGGATAAGGGATCTCACTGTATGCAACAGGACCAGTGTAGTTATGTGTGACCGAGCTTTCTATTGTGGGAAATATTTGAATACCCAGGTACTGGATACCCCGCTGTGCCCATTGAAAGGGGAACTCCGACGCCAAGCGACTTTGTTCATCATGCGGAATAGTGATATTCAGGGCTTGAGTCTTGGCTGTGTTCACTTTGAAACCCGAGGCTTCACCGAACCTTGCAAGTTCCTCTAAAAGAGGAGGCAATGATTGACGTGGGTTTGTGATGGTCAGTAAGACGTCATCGGCGTACAGAGCTATTTTATGGGATTGGCCCCCATCCAGACTCCCTCTATCTGTGGGTGATGTCGAATTCGCTCCGCTAGCGGCTCCATATAGAGCGCAAATAATAGCGGTGAGAGTGGGCAGCCCTAGCGGGTCCCTCTCGAGACCGAAAAGATCGGGTACTGTGTATTGTTTACCCTGACCAACGCTTTTGGATCCGCATAACCAGCCCCGACCCAACGCCGGAATCTAAGTCCAAAGCCCACTGTCTCCAGTACCGCGTGCAAAGTGCAGAATGGCCAATGCACGCGATCAAAGGCCTTTTCGGTGTCTATTGATAAGAACAAAGTCGGGACTTGTGAACGCTGTGTCTTGTCCAATAAGTAAAAAAGCCATTTAGTATTATCACTACAGGTGCGGCCCGGTATGAAGCCAGGCTCTATCAGCCCCGGCATGAGTCCACCCAGTCTGCCTGCTAGAATCCCTGTAAAAATCTTGGCATCCACATTCAGGAGGGATATGGGGCGATACGACGAGCAATGTTGGGGGTCTTTCCCTGGCTTTGGTAGCACAGTGATTATCGCCATGCGCATTGATGCCGTCAGCTCCCCAGATTCACTAAATGAGTTATACAATCGGGCAAGAATTGGGGACAAAAGTGTGGCATATTGTTTGTAAAAGGCTGCTATGAACCCATCCTGCCCTGGCGCTTTTCCCAATTGAAGTCGCCCTATTGCGTCCAATACCTCCCTTTCAGTTATATCTTTCTCCAGGGGCCCAGCGTGGGGGGCCAGCAACTTTGTTATTGGGGCCTGTGCGATATATGGTGTGCAGATGTCTGGGGGTGTCCCTTCCGCCCTATATAATTGTGCATAGAAGTGACCGAACTCCGCCGCTATGTCCTCATCTCTCGCAAGGAGGTGTCCGTTGCCATCTATAATACCCTGTACTCGCCTAGAGTGCATCTGTGCTCTCAGCCTGTGTGCCAGCAGCTTTCCCGCCTTGTTTCCCCCCGCATAGTACTTCTGTCGCGTTCGCAGTAAAGCATACGCTGCAGCGTCCATATCCAGCGCTCTCAGCTGTTTCCGTGCTATATTTAATTGCCATCTATTTTTATGTGAGCCTACACATCGATGAGCTTCCTCCAACTCTTTCACACCAACTTCTAGCGCAGCGCGTTTCGAAGCTCGTCCTTTATTGAGTTTGGCCGCTATTGCTATATACATGCCTCTAACGACTGCCTTGAGACTGAGAGCCTCCCAAAGCGTCGCTATCGCCGTATCGGGTGTGTCATTGACGGATAGGTAGTCTACTATGGCCTTCTCCACTTCCTTTACCGTAACGTCAGAAGATAACAGTTTAGGATTGAGACGCCATGTTTTGTTATTCCGATTGACAGTCGGGAGGTGTAAGTCCAGGTGAACAGGGGCATGGTCAGATATGGATGCCAACTCAATCGTGGCCTGGGCTACTCTCGGGCATAGTGGGGCAGAGACCAGGAAGTAATCAATTCTAGCATGAGATCGATGGGCAGCTGAAAAGAAGGAATAAGACCGTGTGATCGGGTTTAGTGTCCGCCAAACGTCGGTTAGCCTAGCTTCCGCAAGCCAGCTCACCCCTTGTGGAGAAAACATCCCTGTGTGCCCTGGACGTGGAGGAGACCTATCTAGGGAGGCATCAAGAACCAGATTAAAATCACCCCCTATTATCAAGTTGGAGTCCGGGGAGGCAAGTACGGCACCTAGCGCCTGGCGAATAAAAGGTTCTTGCCGTTATTTGGGTGCATAGATGGAGGCTATGGTGAGTGTATGCTGAGCAAGAGATACCCTCAGGGACAACAACCACCCTGCAATTTCGGATTGTACGCCATTGAATGTCCCTTGGAAGTGTGTTGCCACCAGGATTGCAACCCCTGCCTTTTTCCCTTGACCAGAAGACCAGAATTGACGGTCAAACCATCTCGACCGCATTCTGTGCCAATCTTGTTTCAAAAGGTGAGTCTCTTGTAGGAGACATATGTCACATCGGGCCGCCCTAAGCTGGTTAAGGAGTGCTACTCTTTTGGCTGGTGAATTAAGACCCCTTACGTTCAGGCTAATTATACGCACCATGTTTCTGAAAAGGTAGGACTGCTATGGAAGCCCCCGGCAACTCATTTGTTGCCCCAACCCATGTGTGGAGTGTGACAGACCGATTAAGCTTTGAGCACAAATACATTGAGTAAACATGAGAGCAAAAACAGTGAATAAAACAAAGGCACCAATTGGTGCACAACTTGCAGTTCTGCAATGAGGTTCCATGTCGTCGGTCGTCCGCGGCGGTTGTGAAGAAGAGTAGGGGTTCACGGCCCCCGCCGCAACTGGTCAGATATGATGAGAATGCGTGTATGTCCCGGGAGGAGCCCACCCGCTCCCTTCTACTGAAGTCGAAGTCTGTTCGATTTGCCATTAGTCGTCGTCCCGTTCTGGAGATTGGTGGTGTTCTGAAAGTTGCTGTAGCAGGGCTGAGCGCTCCTTAATGCTTTCGGTTTTCGTGGGCCTTGTAATTTGTGGCAGTGGAGGATTTCTTGTGCGTCGTCGTCTTCTTGACTCTTGGGCTGATATTTGCGCGCTTGATCTTTGGGGGGAAGAGTCCTGGTCGAGTGCTATGCCCAGGATGTCCGCTGCCTCCGAGGGTGTGCGCGTCGCTCGTGTCTCACCCTGCCATGCGAAGACCAGCTGGAAAGGATGGCCCCACTTGTACCGCACTCCTTTGTCCCTCAAAAATTCTGTCACAGGTTCCATTGCCCGTCGTCTCTCGAGTGTATTGACTGACAAGTCCTGGTACAAGTGAACTTTAATACCCTCAAAGAGGACGTGTGGTTGATCCTGCACAGCTGCCATTATTAGCTCCTTTTGCTTGTAGTTGTGAAGGCATGTAAGTATATCTTGCGGGGCACCCGGTGAGGCAGAGGAGCGACCCGCCCTGTGTGTTCGGTCCAAGAGGAGTTCTTTGCCATCCAAGGCCGGTACTATGTGACGGAAGAGGCGCAGCATGTAGTCCTCTAGGCGACCTGCATCCGCTTGCAATGGCACCCCCTTGATTCGAATGTTTGATCTGCGAGATCTATTTTCCAAGTCCTCTAGATGTAGGTTGAGGTCAGCATTGCGGTCCATAAGCTCCAGGATCTCTCTGAGACACCCCTCTATCTCCTTCTCTCTAGAGTCCCCAGCACGCTCTACAGAATCCACTCTCTGCTCTAATTCCCCTATATCATGACGCAGACCTTTAATTTCGGTGGTCACTTCTGCTCGGAGGGCTGCTATATCGTCCAGCAGCATGCCAAAAAGTGCTTCTATAAAGCCCTGTGTGATCGGGGCCTCCTCGTTGACCTCTTGTCTCGCTGGAGGGCTTACCTCACCCTCATCTAGGTAGGTCGAGACGTTCCCAGCTTTTTTGGCGGCGCCCTTGGCCAGGAGGTCCTTAATATTTCCAACGTCCTTCTTTGACCTAGAGGTGGTCATGGTGGCGCCAAGGAGTTTACTTTGGAGACCCTGTGCTCTGATAGTTCCCAGCTCTGTGGGTGCTATCAGGAATGTCAATGCCGGGCAGCTTCCCAAGGGAGAGATTCCAGTCACCTAGTTTTGGCCCTTCCACGCTGGTGACAAGCACCGTGTTCTCAGGTGCCCGGGGGCCCACGCGTGGCCCCAACCTTGTAGGGCTCGGCAATGTCTGCACGGCAATACTCCAGCTCCAGTGCCTATGTAGGCCCCGAGCGTGCTGTGCGTTTGTCCACCTCTCTTATTGTGGCTGTCACGAATTGGCTATGCAGACACCTCAGCGGGGCACCTCACTTTTAAAACACTGTGAGCGGCTGTCACTGGATTGCAGGTTTGATGAGCAGGGACCACTCCATATTGTGCCACTCATGAATTCCCCCAAGGCTGTTTCGCTAGTTCGCACCGACCGCCGTCTGCCCCGCGGAGCCTTCCATACTCATGCTTGCCAGTCCCTTACTCTTTGGGAGGCTGCCATGTTGCTATGTCAGACTGGCTCCACCTGAGCTGTGTGGGCAGCCTTGTGCCTCCCCTGGTCGGCGCGGCTCTGGAATTCAGTCGGCCGCCATCTTGTCACATCACCGGCAGGCCACGCGTCCTCCACCACACCACCGAGCGGCCCCGGCAGGGCCCGCCGATGCCCCCGGGCGCCTCTAAATGTCTCCGCTCACCTGCTGCCTTGTTGTGTGCTGCTATCACCGGGCTGCAGGGCCGATGGACAGGGGTCGCTTCGCTGCGCGCACTCGTGGGATCCTTCAGCGCTTTTCGTTAGTATGTGCCAGTCGCCATCAGCCCTATGGCGCCATTCGCTCTCGAGCTTGCCAGATCCTTGCGGAGCTGCTGTGCTGCCTTGTTGTACTTGCCCAGGGATATAAGGCACTCTTTATTGATCCCGCTCACCTCCGCGGGCCCCGCCCGAGCCGGCTGCCTTTTGCCAGCGGGGCTTCTTCTGTTCGGCGCGGCTCGAGAATTCATATGGCCGCCATCTTGTCACCTCCCAGCCGGCCGCTCGTCCTCCGTCACGACCCAGAGCGGCCCCGGCATGAACCGCCGACGCCCCAGGTGCCCTTAAGCGGCTCCGTTCACTTTCCGCCTGCACCGCTGTGAATTTGGGGCAGGCACCCCCCCCGGGGAACCGCTAGAGCACAGTCCAGCGCGGCGGAGCTCCACGACTTTGCTACCGCACGGGCACCA